>VUQH01037838.1:0-23022 GCA_015106775.1 Etroplus canarensis | reverse complement strand
TTTGTAACCCCCCCCCCCCCCCCCCCCGGAATTAATAAAGGATTCTGATTCCGATTTCAACATTTTTCTTTAGACATTGGCTGCTTTTTCACTCATTTTCAGTACAGTCCTTGTACTCGATCATTTTCAGAGTAATTTTTATTTGTTTGTTAAACCCCTTAACACTGACCTATGAATCATTCGAGCAAAAAAGGTTACTAACACAAGGGATGAGCCGTTATTGTGTCTACACAGAATAGACATAACAATCTCAATTTAAAATTGCATCTTTAGCCACTTTGTTACAGCAGCATTTTGAAAAATCTATGAAAAATGGCAAAGATAATGCAGTATGATATGCAAAAAATAGTATTTTGGCACCAACGAGGTCCAAAAAATTGGGAATATCTCAGCATGGTATGCAGTGTGTCCTTAAAAAATGTGAGGAAGCTGGACAAGTAGTGGACAAAAGAAGAAGTGGCAGGCCTAAAAACTATCTACAGCAGAAGAACAGAATCTGAAAGTTCTACCTTTAATAAATAGGAAAAAATCCAGCAAATACCTGACACAGGACCTGTGAGATGCATTTGGACTTTCAGTTGGTCCATCTACTGCTTGATGAAATCAGTGGCAAAAGGTCTTATACAGTGACGAATCCAAATTTGAAATTTCTGCAGTAGATGGGATCATATTGACAGAAAACAGAAAAAAAGGCAACCAACATACAAAGAAGAGATTTGGAATGTCTATCAAGGAGCCTGCACCACTATTCCTGAAGACTAATTAAAGAAATGACAAGAAAGCCTGGCTAAGAGAGTTCAGGCTGTGTTAAAGAACAAAGGTGGCCCTACTAAATATTGACATTCAAGCTGGTTTGAGTTGTACTAATTATGTTTTTTTTCGGCTTTTTACATTTGTGTTTGCACCTATTTCCCATTTTCCTAGCAAAATATAAATAAGTGAGGGGTAGCTCAAGACTTTGTGCAGTATGGTCTGTGTGTAGGTACAATATATTGTTGCAAATGCTTCACATAAAAAATGGAAAACAAATGACTATGAATGAAAACATATAAGGTCTTCCAAAAAGATGGAAGACTTCTCCATTTGCATGCAAACACTTAAAGATTTACAGAGGAACAAATCTGAGTAACAATCTGAGATAATCCAAGGGCTCTAAATGGAATTTCTGTGAAAAAAAGAGGGGTAATGTTGGCAGATATATTTCTCAGGAAATTTCCAGTAGTCATTGTATTGGCTACTTTATTTGCACACCTTAATTTCAGCCCTGCTACTTTACTTGTAATAAACTGCAACATGAGCCAGCAGTTCTCTGTAACAGTCTCCTTTGTTGTTAATCACTGTGTAAACTTAAGTCATTTTTAGATAGAATTCTTTGGAAACGATACAGAAATATTCTTATACAATGACCTTTATCACATCTTATTTTCTGTCTCTTTTTTTCGCATCACTCTTGGTTCTGCATTGTAACAAAGTTTAGCTGGCAGTCAGAATGAAAAAGCTGAGGAAATCCAGTATCTAACTACATCGTTAACTATCGTAAAATCTTTTTCTTTCCTCATCACAAAATGCTTTCATTTGTTTTTTTCCCCTCACAAGAGCAGTTTTGACTGTTTTTCCAGACGAGTGAAGGGTAAACCATGTCAATCATTAAAGAGATTTTGCAGCCTCAGTAGATGAGCTTGCAGACAATAGGCATTAGGAAACAGCAGAATGTGACTGTCTGCGGGCAACATGTGTTGTCTGGTACAGTAACACAGCCGGGCATGATGGGTAGAGATGACATCAGCAGACCAAACAACGTGAGCAGAGCACAGTGTGAGTCATGCGAGTGATTGTTTGGAGGTTTCTTGTTGGTCTACGGGTACAGTCATACCTAGGACGATCAGACTGATTTATTAGTTTGAATACATTCAGATGTAATTAACTTATCACTCATTAAGCAACATTTTTTCAATTTTTGCAAAGCGTGATGTAGATTTGCAGATGAATCAGAAGCATTTTTCATGGGTGTCCTTAATTTATACAACCTGCTTGTTAATATAGTTTATGTCTGTTAAAATGTGCAGTTACAAAAAGACCCAATGCCAAAATAAACAATGAAGAACAATAGCAGTGACAGTTCAGTTTAAAAAAAGCCCCAGCTCTGTCAGCTACATCGGTGCAATAACACACGTTAAAAATTTGAATTTAAAAAAGTGAAATGTGTTGGAATAGATCCAAGAGTTGGACCAATTTCAAACTATGCTTACGATAAAGAAAAATCTTCCTAAATTTCTCAATAGCACAGTAAAATAGTGTTTCCTCACAGCAAACTTCTTTTTACCAATCACTGTAGGGATTCTGGCAAGCTGAGACTCGTAGTCAGCGCACACTTGCTCAGATGCAAATTCAGCTGCATGTGTTGTCCTTGAAGTCAAATCATTAGTCAAACCAAAACCAATCTCAGACCTCAGCTGCATGAAAAATGTCTGTCAGCAGCAAGGGCCATATAAAGGGAGGGTGAGACAACCATAAACTAATGGAGGGCTCGTGTGAACGGAAATATGTGGAATAGAGGGCAAGTCTGGTCAAAACCATGACATGAGTTGTCATAACTCAAGCGCAGGATGCTTAACCCTCGGATGTAAAAACCAAAATGCCTTGAAAACCAAATTGAAGCCACATCTGAGTATTGATCTTTAGGAATCATTAGGCATGACTGGCGACATGCTCTTGATCTGTACACCATTAAGTTATTCTGTAACCTACCCTGTCGTCTAACACTCAGTCTTACAGGAAACCCACTGGTGATATAATGCTAAAAGAATCTGGAAACAGGTTTCATATTAGTTACTTATTCTGCTATTAATGCTGAAGAACATGAACAGATTTGCCAAGCATTAAAAATGCAGCATTTGTGTCAGAAGACAAAAAAACAAATTATGTCTCAACAATGTCTTCATCAGCAGTCAAACCTTGATGGAAGAAATGTAAATGTATGTAAGGGCTGGGTCCTTTCTATGCAATGACACATCATTGCTAAGAGAGATACGCACAATTTTTCACTGGTCCAGCCTGTAAGGTTTGAGGTGTTGCAGCTTAAATGAAGAATTTATTTCTAGCTCAGCAGGCAGATTTTTCTGCAGGGTAAGTAAATGTCAATGGTCAGTGGTATGCATGGCTTAAAAAACTAATCTCAGTTAGCTTAGGAAAAATGGAGAGATGCCATACAACCTGATGACAACCTTAACAAAAGGATAATGGTAAAGTATTAGCATTTGCAAAACCAAAGATACAGTTCTATACTGATAACAGGTTCTGCAAATGAAAATTTTTACAAGAAACACAGGTGGGTGTTCTAGTTTAGACTTCCCCTTTTAAAAGAAGTTCTTGTGGGCACTTTTGTTTGTAGTGAGTAACTGTGTCGTAAACGCACAAAACCACACACACTGTGAAGTGCATGCTGACAGAGGTGATTAAGTTACTGAAATCAGCCATAAAGTGTCTAGATAGACCCAAGTTAACGTGGTGACGGTGGCTTTCTGCCTCCCCCTCATCACTGCAGAGTTGGTTTGGAGAGTAAAGTCTAGTTACCATCTATGAGTCAGGCTAGAGAATAGCACGAATCTGAAAAGATAACAAGTGTGCACATGCACACAGAAATTAGTTAGAGAGCAGCACAAGTCTTTAAGGTCAAAATGTGGTTTGTTAAAAACCAATATGACCTGTCCATCTTTACCTAGGAGCCTACCAACAAAGTTTTTATAGGTCCCTTAGTGGCAGGACAAAAAAACAAGAAATTCAAACTCCACAGGAAGTGGGGAAACTCAGCCCATGACAGACGATCTTTTACACTTGAAGAAGTTATCACTTGTCATGACAAAACAACAAAACAACTGTTCAGCCAGAGAATGTTTTTTATCTTCCAAAATTGTAACGCAAATTTTTGACAGCAGCAGGAGTGGTTTCAGCAGAAACGTTTGTGGTTAACCAAAGCCTTCCGACCTTACCAACATCAAATGTAAACCAGACACAGATGTTATCAACTAGCTTGTGAAAGTGGCGCACTTAAAAAGGGAAGAGGACGAAGCTTCAGCAACACTTGTTTTATAAAGAACTTTATTATTTGATCAGGGTCACCACTGTGTAGGTCACGCCATCAAGGTTTCTTCTTTACACTAGAAATGGTGCAGGAGCTTCATCTTCTTCAGGCTTCACACTCTTCTTCGTGCACTTTGGAAGCAGGTGAAGTTGTGCCTGAAAAAATTACTCAGTTTCTACAACAGCTAAAGAATGAAATATTTGCTTTAGTAGACCAAAACGGAGCTAAAAAGATCAGTTGGACCCTAACTGGTTTTAGTTAATTCTTCCTGTCACAATATCAGTAAAGGCAGGACTGAACTGCTTAAATAGCCTTCTCACAGGCGTTGAAAGAAGTTTAACAACAAGCCTAAAGATCAGTGAGTTCATACGCTGATGATTTTGACAGCTTATCCCGGAGCAAAGACCTGCATGGTACTGGTGTGAGACCATTATCACTGAGCTTTTATTATTGCTGTGACTTTCTCATGAGGTTGGCCTTTATCATACTCTCTCTTGCCTCGGGGTGGCCTGTAGAGATGAGGGCCCTGCTCAGACAGGTCGGGCAACATAGGTCTGTCACGACATCACTCAGCTTGGCACTAGCACAATGACACAAAGACCATTCCATGTTGCTGCAGTGAGCAAAACAAGCAAAACAGCAGTTGGACTTTGATGAGCTGAACCAACGAAAGTGACACAACTCGCATAATACATTGTAGAAGTGTCAAATTCAATATTAACAAATGAACTCAAGAGATGTCAGTATGCACAATATAAACCAATCGTTCAATGTTTATCACATTCAGAACCTAAAAAACAAGTCTAGATCTTGTCTTATGATCAACTAAATGACTGACAATGTTTTGTCTGGGTCCAAGGTTTTCGCTCTATTACATTTCACTTCATGGAATTCCACAAGAACACAAACCAGTTTAGGTTATGAAATACTTCAGTTTATGGCAGTCGCTTTGTCCTGAATGCACCTGCAGCAAGATAGGAGATGAGATACAGGGTGTTTTCTATGTCATCCAGAAGTCTAAAGAAACTCTGAAGAATTCGTTAAAAATAAGCCCATAGAAAAGCAGGCCACCGCTAGTGCAGCCACCACCAAGGCAAAGCTCCAGTTTACAATTTGAAGGTTTACCTTGTCCTGTCCCTGAGCGTGATTGTCCCACTTCCCTGCTGGCCTAAACTCAATATACTTATGCTTCAGTTTGTCTAAGCCTCTCAACATCTCTCATGCACATGCATTTGAAAAGCAGAACTCAATGAAGTTCATGATTTGTTGGGTTTGCTGGCTAAACTGGAGCTGTTTTCAGAAGCCACAGCACACTGTCCTCTCACATGCCTTAGTTAACACAGTGTTCGTCACAGAGGTAGCTGGCATAGAAGAAGCGCTAGCATGCTGTGCTTAGCGGTCACACTACACATGCCTGAATCTAGGCCCACCTCTCCAAGCAGGCCAGGGCACAGGATGGATTGCCTAGTAAACCCTTAAAGTGATTTGAAACTGCACCAAAATTTTGCTGGTTCTTTCTTTTTTTACACTCTGCTGCTCAAATTCAGCTTGATAGTTTTGGTAGTTCTTACTGACTAAAATCATCTCTGCTTCAGATGGCATGGCAATGAAATAACTAAGCACTGCTGAGCCGGCATAATAGGCTATGGCTTCAGTCTTCATTTTCTGGTCACCGTTATACCCATTTTAGATTACTGATGCAATACTGGAAAACTTTGGCACATGTTCTTGTCACTGAACTGAAAACTGAGAGATGCTATTTATAGGATCCATTCACGGGTTGCAGTCAGTATGATTTAAATGTTGTGGTATAGAAAAGCCATAAAATATAAAGCAAAACTACTGAATAATATGGTTGATTCGAGGAAAAGAGAAGAGACAGAACTTGCCATGTCCAACACAATAAAACAAATTATCTGTCATTTAAAAGTCTAAAACAAATATTTTCCTGCATAATGATCTTCATTCAAGTTGTACAAACATGCAGAAACCTAAATGGTTCATAACTGTAGAGAGATGTTTGCGCCTGTCTAGTGACAATGCCCACTGAGCCATTTCAAAACAGCTTTTTAATGGGTTCTTTATTGCCATGTTTGCAGAAAAAAAATAAAATGCTACCTAAATCCAGCTCACTCTGGTAATGTTGTTTTATGCTGAACGTATTGTATGCAGGCAAAACATGTGAGAAAGCATGTATCATATCCGCATGCATCATCAGAATAAAAGCCAACAAAGGCCAGCAAGAACAAACTGTACAAACATCTCCAACTTATCAAATCCACTCTGGGTATGCATTGTTGGTCACATGGACCCAGGGCAGCATAGCAGTTTTAGGTCTCCGGATTGGCCACTTGTTTACCAAATACGTGGCAGGAGACCAAACTCAGCACTGTACAAAGGCGTCCGGTTTCTGTTTGCGCTCTGCTGCGATCATGCAGGGACAAAACACAATTCATAGCCATTTAACTTTAATGCAGCTGTCATGTCTCTGCTGTGATCAGTTGCTTGACAAAGAAGGCGGTGGGGAGTTGAACCACTGTTTGTACTTACTGCATTTCTAATTTTCTGCAAGCAATTAGGCACAACTCCCTGCTATACAGAGTCACTTCCTTAAAGCCCCAGCAAGCACTCACTGAATTTCTTGGGCAGAGAGTTCTACAAAGGAGCGCAGTGATTAATACAGAAGAAGTCACTTTGCAGACTGTGTTACATCATGTGATTAAAACCCCAAGATGGTGAGTTTGAGGAAACATGTTGGAAAGAAAATGTTTAACGTTATGAAAATAAAAATGGCAAACATGGATTTAGCTTTTTAAACGCATCTTCATTAAGTTACCAGTGATGTGCATGGCCTTTAACTGTATCCATATGAAACCTCACAGTATATGATGACTGTTTAAAATAACTGCAGACAATGCGCAGTGCCTTGTGTATCACTGAAAGCCATCATTATTAAAAAAAAAAAAAATTATAAAGCAACCTAATTCTACTACAGTCTTCCTTAAATGGCAGAATGACAAATACTTAATGTGAGTTTGGTGTTGCAGGGCTGCCATGAGTCTCTCCAAACAAACCCAACAGATGAACTTTACCTGCATTTTTTGTACCTGCCAGGTGTCTGTGCAGGACTTTAACCTGCCTTCCTGCTCGCCTGCACAGGTGAGCTGCTGGACGTCACATGGAAAAGCAGGCTCAAACACTACAGCATATAGTCAGCTCAGCCCATAACACGGTTATTACTGTTTGTTTATGGCCAGCATAACTTTATTTAGACCGACGTTCGAACACTCAGACAGGCCGGACCTCCGGTTCCCTCCGGCTGGGATTCTTACCGCGGGCTTGACGTCCTCGAACACGGACGTGTCCTCGGCGCCCTCCGCTCCCGACATCCTCACCGGCTTCAGCTGCGTGAAAACCGCCCTTTCTTCTGTGGTGTGCGGCGGATTCATGGCCAGTCCTACGCTCGCTGCCATTAAAGTTACTGCTTGAACAAGTTTAATCTTTTCTTTTCAGAATTTATTTTACATACAGTTACTAACGTTAATTACGCCCTACCGGAGCTGAATGCCACGGTGTAATCCACAGCCCTCCCTTTTCTTCTGCCTCACAGGTAAGATTTACCTGAGCTCAAGTATGGACCTGCTGGCACAATGACACACGGCACAGCCAATCAGAGCAGGCGTTTACAGTCCAATCGAGCAAATGTATGTAAGGAGGCGGGACTCACCTGAGAGACCCCAGGAAAGACGGAAAAAGCAACAGAGAGGCAAGGTTATTATAGTTAACTCAAGTTAAACTAAAAACTAAAACTACATGAGAAAAATTATTGTAGTTAACTGAGATAAAAATAAAAAATAGGCTTTTGGGGAAAATCAAAACTAACTAAAAGCAACATTGTGGGCTTAGGAGACTAACTAAAATGAAATAAAACTATACAGTAAATGTCCTTAGTTCTAGCCTTTGAGTTAAGGCTTGGGTTAAACTTGGTTAGACAGCCTGCCTGATGAGGCTTTGGTGCATCTGTTTATTGAGACCCTACATGATTGTGACTCCTCTGCTGTCACAAAGTGTTGTGTTTTTATTGTAATATCTGATCTAACTATCTTAAATCTTCCCCTTCAATTCTGCCTGAATTTTTTAAAAAGTGGTCTTGAGTGGTCTGAAGGTCTTTCAAAGGTTTTCCTTCGACATTAGCTGCTTTTCCACACGTTTTCAGCTCAGTCCTTGTACCTGACCTTTTTCAGAGGAATGTTGTTTCATTTGTTAAGCCACTTAACACTGACTTATGAGTCATTCAAGCATAAAAAAGTAAAGTAACGCAGAGGATGAACCAGTGTTGTGCCTACGCAGACAACTTAGCAAAATCAAAAATAAATTATTTCCTAAAAATCTACCTGAATAGGCACTTTGCTACTAGCAGCTTGTGACCAAAACACAAGTTTGTTCCCATTTCTTTAGTCAAATCTATGAAAAAATGCCACAGATAAAACAGTTTGACATAAAACAGTTTCTACACTTACAAGGTGTTGTGCATATTGTGCAGTGTGTCCTTAAAAAAGCTGAGGACACTAGACATGTGGAAGTCAAAAGAAGAAGTGGCGGACCTGAAAAAACTGTCTACAACAGATGAACAGTATCTGACAGTCATTTCCTTAAGAAATAGGTGGAAGAATCCATCAAAGATCTGACACAGAACCTGAGAGATTTATCTGGTCCTTTAGTTGATCCATCTACCATTTGCTGAAGCATCGGCAGAAATGGTCTCAGCGCAAGGGTGGCTGTCAAGAAGTGATTCTTAAGGAAGGGAAACAGAGTGAAAAGGCTGAGGTGTACCAAATTACATGAGGACTGGATTGAAAATCGGTGGCAATAGAGTGATGAATTCAAATTTGAAGTTTTTGATTCGAATCATTGTGTGTGGAGGAGGTCAGGAGAAAGGTGTAATAGTGAGTGCCTTACAGCCATCTAAAACACGGTGGAGGCTCTGTCATGATTTGGGGCTACATTTCAGCCAGTGGTGTTGGGGAGCTTGATGGAAATTGCTGGAATTATGAATGCAGAAGAGATTTCGATCCACCATACAATACCATCTGAAAAGCATCTGATTGTTAACAGCTTTGTTTTTCAGCATGACAATAGTCCCAAACACACTGCCAGTGCAGTAAAAGCCTAACCCAATAGAAGAATACTCAGTGGAACATTATCAGTCATGGATTGGCCTCCCCAGAGCATGGACCTCAACATTTTAGAAGCAGTGTGGGATCATCTCGACAGAAAATGAAACAAAAGGCAGCCAACATCCAAAGAAGTGCTTTATAATGTTGTTCAGGGAGCCTGGAGAACTATTTCTGAAGACTACTTAAAGAAATTCCAGGAAAACTTGCCTAAGAGAGTTCAGGATGTGTACAGGGGACTAGAACTATTCCTGAAGACTACTTAAAGAAATTCCAAGAAAGCTTGCCTAAGAGAGTTCCGGCTGTGCTGAAGAATAAAAGTGGTCATACCAAATATTGACTTTCAAGCTCGTCAGAACTGTACAAATGGTGTTTTTGCCATATGCAGTGCATTTCCATTTCTGTTTGTACATGTTTCAGTTCTTGCACCTATTTTCCATTTTCCAAGCAACATATATAGAAATGAGAGGCTCAAAACTTTGCACAGTACTGTACATTTAATCAAATGCTACATATCATCTCATGGTTTTCAGTCTTAGGGCATCACATACTGCTGGTAAAGATGCTGGCATCTCACAGATGTTGATCTTTGCACACTGCCAATGCAGTAAAAGCCTAACCCAATAGAAGATGTTGATCTCTCAGCATCCAATCCAGCTGCTGCATCAAGGCGCTAATGGACACCTTGTACATACCTTTGTGACGAAGAGAGCAGTATCTAATGGCCGGGCATAACCATTTGTTGTCTGGGCCGGCCTGGGATCAGCCCTCCAAGTGTATGTCAAAGATTAAACACTATTACATTAAGGGTAATAGTTTCTTACTTTTGATATGGTGAGCAGCCTACAGCCTGCCTCAAGAGCGGCCCCAAATTTGTTTTTGCCTTGTACAAAAACACACACAAAGCTCTGAAATAATCAGAACCCTCCACTGGAGGTGTACTCCAATTGCTCAGTTAAACACACTAAACAAAGTGCTGTTTTCTAACAGGACCACCCCAATACTGCAGGCTAAAACCAACACATTTGTACAAAGACACACCAGTGGGGCATATTTTCATATTTGCACTTTTATCATAAAAAGCAAGATATGCGGAAATTTAATTTGCTGTGATTTGAGTGTCAAAAGTTGATTAAATGTGTGGCCCTAGTGATACTAGCGTAGAAACAGCCTGATATAAGCATTTTGAAGAAATGAGTAGTTATAACATGACTTTACGGGTCAGAAAATACTTGTTTTTGTAGGACACATTCATCTTCTTCCGCTTATCCAATTCAGGTAGGCTGGAGCCTATCCCATCTGTCTTGGGACAAAAGGTGGGGTACACCCTGGACAGGTCTGTCACAGAGACAGACAGTCATTCATACCTCCTGTCAATTTAGAATTTCCAGTTAACCTAACCTCCTCTGCATGTCTTTGGACTGTGGAGAGAACCCACACAACCAGAGGGAAAACATACAAACTACACACAAAAGGGCCCAAGGTAGCCAGCTGCTGGAATTGAACCCAAACCCTCTTGCTGTGAGGCAACAATGCTAACCACTGCACCATCATGCTTAGGCAACAACAAAGGAATTTGCCCTGCCTTGTTTATCTTCTATTAATTAGGTTTGCGGCAAGATTTAAATGAATTCTGTCATAAAATATAAATTCACAAGAAAATAAAAGTCGTCATGTGCAACTTAAAACTAATATACCTTGTTCTCACCATCCAGGCAATTGGAATGCAGGCAATCTAAAACTGAAAAAACATTTTTAATTGCATTTGGTCAAATATGCATCTAATGTGTTCATACCAAGAAGGTATTTACAGCTTGTTTAGGCAGGTTCTGCAGTATTTTCAGGGTGGTTTTGTTAAATATTACCAGCAGGCACAAATGGCTGTTGACTTACAGCACCACCATAACACACACTAATAAAAATATATATGGAACTTTGAACTATTATCAGGACTAAACATAATTTTACATTCGATTTCATTCAACTCTTGGGAGACGTAACTATTGAGAACCTGATAAATAGAAAACAAATGTCAGACAAAACAATAGTAGTAAAAAAATTCAAAGTTGAATACACATTAGCATAGTGATCAAAGAAACCAGCAGCAGTCTAAAAATCCCACTTGATGCAAAATAATACTTCAAAAAGGATCAGAGAAGAATGGGTGCTATGCAGTGGCCATGCACAAATGCACAGGCAATGTAGCAACTGAGAGCAAATCTGTTTGGTGTACATAAACTAAGGTAAGTCATTAGCTGATTGTACACAGGTGGTACTGAAGCTAAACTGAACAAAAGTGAGAATAAAACTGACTAGTATGCACAAAACTATGACGAAATAAAACAAGAAATTACTAATCAGAGTTGCCGCCAAATATCTTCTTGTTTTAACAGTGCTGTAAGTGATGCTCATTTGCAGTATTGTGCAAAAGTCTCAAGCCACCCTTCATTTCTTTTATATTTTGCTAGGAAAATAAGAATGAGAACTAGGTACAGCGATTTATTGAAACATGCAAACATCTGTCTCTCCTATGAGGGTGATCCCACACTGCTTCAGTAATGCTGAGGTCCAGGTTCTGGAGAGGCCAATCCATGACTGATAGTGTTCCACTGTGTGTTTTTCTATCCAGGTAGGCTTTTACTGTTTGGGATCATTGTCACGCTGAAATTACACCATGGATCAAAATCTGACAGTACTTTTGTGTATTCACAATTCCATCAAAAAAGCCCCAAACCATGACAGATCCCCCACAGTGTTGTGCAGATGGCTGTAGACACCCACTGTTGTACCTCTACATAGTGATTTGAACCAAAATGTTAAAATTTGGATTCATCACTCTATAAGACCTGCCGCCACTGATTATCAGTCTACTTTGTGTGGGATTTGCTATACCTCAGCCTTTTCTCCCTGTTTCACTTTGTTAAGGGGGTAATGTAATATAAGCATTACCCCTCCTGTAATTAATAAAGTGTTCTGATTAAGAATGGCTTCTTGACAGCCATCCATCCATTCAGATCATTTATGATGAGGCTTCAGTGAACAGTAGATGGATAAAGTGAAGGGCCAGATGCATCTTCAAGTCCTATGTCAAGTCTTTGCTGGATTTTTTCCCAGCTTCTAAAAGATTAGACTTGCAGATACTGTTCATCTGCTGTAGATAGTTTTTTAGACCTGCCATTTATTCTTTTGTCCTCCACTTGTCCAGTTTCCTCACTTTTAGATGAACACACTGCACACCATGCCGAGATTTACCATGTTTTCAGCTAATAATGCTTCAGTAATCACCTCGTTGGTGCAAAAATACTATTTTATGCCTTTCAAACTGTGTTATCGTTGGAAATTTTCAGAGATTCAGCAAAAGAAAGAGAAACAAATTAGATGTTTTTGCAACAGGCTGCCAGTAACAAAGAGCCTAAAGATACAATTTAAAATTGGTTCTTTGCTTAGTTAGACACAACACTGGTTCATCCCTTGTGTTATGTGCTTTTGTTCTTGAAAGAGTCATAGGTCCATGTTAAGCAGCTTAAATATTAAAACATTCCTCTGAAAATGGTCAGGGGCATGGAATGGACTTAAAAAGAGTGATAAAGCAGCCAGACCTTCAGAAGCCTGAAGAATTATTGCTCAAGAACACCTTAAAAATGACAAAAAAGTTTGGCTCCTTGGGGGAAAAAGGGGCTCAAGACTTCTGCACAGTACTGTACTTCTTTTTCTTTTACTTGTAACATCAGCTTTGCCAATGTGTTTGCTACCAAGTCCAGGCAAATATATAATAAAGCTTTTTTCCAAACCATTCACCTTCCTGGGGTGTCAAATACAGCTTTGACTGTAAGATGCCTTAGCAAGTAAGAAAGAGTGATGTCGTCTGCAAAAGAAAGGTAAGGTTAGACTAGTTTAAATCACAAGACTGGTAATCAGGAGAGTATGGGTTAACTTGAGATTGGGCTGGCTTTTTAGATCCCTTAAAGATCTGTTCATCATAACTGGCGAGAACATTGTTTGGCTGCTTCTAATAGATACACTGGTGCACCTTCCAAACATTGTTAGAAAATTTTGTCACCACAAGTGTAACAACGTACCATTAGGTTTTTATTGCCTAATTGCGTCAGTACACACTGACCTCCAATTTGACATCAGCAAACTGACAAACCGTGAGAAAAGTCACAACTGGTATTCGTTCCCCTTAATATGACAGCAGGGTGATATCTGGTCTAGGTTGTTACACTGGTTGGCCTACATATTTACAGGTTATAATTATACTTAAGGAGAACATTATTTGTAACACTTCCAAAAATCCAGGAGGGGACCATTTCTAGCTGACAATTTCACAACCCATTGCATCAACTCTAAGTCCTACAGAGTGGCTCACTCCAGCAGTTACTAGAGTCCTTGGGGTATCCTGCCATAACTGTTACTTTAGCTTGGGGTTAATTTGATTTTTTTCTCACTACCAAAAAATTCCATAAGTTCACCAAAATCCCTAAAAGATTATCCAACTGTATTAACTACTTTCTGGCTTCCCTACGATGCCCTTCATTCCTGCTCAGGATATAAAATTGCGAAGAGGGAACAAGAGTCTGCAGCCGTGCTTGCAGCTCTTTTAAATTATACTTAGGCACAGGGGGTACTTTGAACCAGAGGCTTGCTTTAAAATACAAATATGTGCATAAAGGCAATGCTGACATGCTTTGTATAATCTTTTCCAGGTCTTTGTCTTATTATAGCTTTTTAGCAGGCTAAATATTACCACAAAAGTGCGTTTGATGCTGATGGGAGTGCAATGAATGTCCATGGTGAACCAAACTGAAAATTTAACTCTCATGTGACTAACCAATTTTAGTAACTAAAATGGCAGAATGGGGTCATTTAAGACTTTTAAAGTTATTCTAATTATGCCTATCATACCAGTACTTTTTTGTATGTCTGTATGCATTTGGTCATTCGTTTGAGCGTTGAGACAAACTGGAGCTACATTACCAGATTTGTGAGTTGTAGTGCAATATAGATGATTACGATATAATTACACCCCTTTAAAACTGGCCTGTGCAACTTTTGTTATGCTTTTATTCAGCAGACAGTCATACCATGGAGCATCTAAAAAATTATACTCCACCCATTGTTTAGTATGATGCACTTTTCCCATGGTATGCTCAAAAGGTGTCTGTAAGAAGTGTGGGTTTGGTCGCTTATTGAAGAGCTCAGATCACATGAGCAGGATGACTAATTTTCTTCTACCCATATGCTCAGTACATACCAAAATTCAAGTCTGAGGAGTGACTTTATAGATACAGCATTGATAATGCTTTAAAATAACAGCCCCAAGTGATCTCAAGTTAGCATGGTGAAACTTTCTTCCAGAAAAATTGACTTGCCATGAATTCAATTGTCAGTGAGACCATTACCAAATTCACTCAACTGTCATCTCTTACAGACAGAGTGAATATTATATACAGCACCTACAGGGTGACATACCACACATACTTATATCCTTGCCTATGGCCATGTTGGAATTGCCATTGAACCTCAACAGTACACCTTTTAACCATGAGAAGAAACGTGCAGAACTCCACACGGAAAGGCCCAGGTCGCAAAGAGGTTCAAACCCAGAACTTTCTTGCTGTTTGGCAACAGTGCTAACCACAGCACTGCTGTGCTCCCTAAAAAGTTCCAAACTACAAATGCATGATCTCTGATTGGGATTTTGCATGCCTTCAAGAGGATGCAGGTGTTTTTATAAGGGTTTTCATCACTATGTCAAAATATAGGAATTTTTAATGAAGATTCTAAAATTCAAATAAACCAAAATGACAATGTAAAGCCTGATAAACAGGCTTTATTCAAATTCACAGCACTCCATTTTAAATGGAAGTGTAGAGATCAGAAGCCACAAGTGCTGGTGAATCTAAATGCTGCACAATGCATACAGAATATTTCGAAATGGAAATCAACTGGCATTAATATAGCACATTTCCAGTGTTACTGACCACTAAAAATAAATACAAACCACAATTTAGCCATACACTGTGTTATTCTGAAAAAAAGCAAGTACTTTACCTTCAATTTAGAACCACCAATTACCTTAACATGCATGTTTTCCGACTGGGATTAAGCTCCCACAGGCAAAGTGAGAAAATGTAACTACACAGAGAAAGTCCTCAGCGTTGCTTAAACCAGAACTTTCTTGTGAAGAGATGACAGTGCAAACTACTGCAGCACTGTGCAGCATATTCTTGTTCTTCTTCTTTCGGCTGCTCCTGTTAGGGGTCGCCACAGTGGATCATTTGCCTCCATCTCACCCTATCTCTTGCATCCTCTTCCCTCACACTAACCCTTTGCTCTCTCTACCACCTAACATTCCTTTCCCCTCTCCTCCTCCTGTGTCCTCAGCCAACAGTAGCCTAGTTTCCATCAGCGGTTGTTGTTAACCCTAGCCACGGCCGATCTGGTATGGAAGTTGTATTATGAATCCACATATTTGACTTGGCAAACCCTCCCCATTTACCCGGGCCTATGACCCACACTAGGAGTACAGTTGATGCAGCCATAAAAACTTGCCTTAGAATGAGTTTGAATTATTTTAATGATAAGAAGTTAAATACTGCAGAAAATAATGCCAGAAATTATGCCATAAAACAGTAAAACAAGCCACTTCTGATATGTTACGATTGCACATGTGCAAAACCTTTTAAAAACTGGGGCATTTTAAATGTTTTATGTTGAAAACAGATTGTCTGAAAACCTGTCAGAACCAAACCTATGAGTACAAACTTTTGCTCCAGGGGTGTTCTCTTCTCTTAGTTTTAGAGATCTTCCCACTGATCCATTTCATCACTTTCTGATTCATCGAAATATGCAAATCAGAAATGATCAAAGAATCACTGATGCATGAAACAGAATGCTGCTGCAAAATGCCACACTCGGAAGAATTGGCTGAAAGAGTAGCTTTAAATACCCTTGTTTTTGCAACATGTTTGGTGCAGCGGAGATCGCCTATTGATAAAAATGAAAATGATAAAAGACTTGGCCTCTATTGTAGATTGGAATTCTTCAGAAGCCCATATTTCTTATGGAAGTCGAGGGTGAACGACTTGATGTTTTTTTTCCATTTGTACTGTTGTAACTTCTTGATTGTGTAACCCAGCAGGCAAAATCAAAACGAAATGAATGCGAAAACGTATCACATCACATATCTTTGCAAGGGCTGCAGCTTGTGACAGCGATAAAACCTGTATAACCACTCTGTCAGTTTGAATTTGTCTATGTGTTTGTGTCTTTATGTTGAGGATAGCGTAAACAAAGAAATAAAAAAACGGAAAGAAATGAAAGAATAGAAATGTTTTTGTAAAATTTAATCACCTGATCATAGAGGAACTCACATCTGAGGATAAGAAACTGGATCAGCTACATTCTTCGTTTCTCTCTCGCTTTATACGGGTGCTGTGTTGCAGCAGGCAGAGGGCAGATGAGGACACAGTGTCGCACGCTAGTTAACGCCTTCTAGAGCTCTGCTAATGATGTAGTTGGTGATATTTAATTGTACCTTTTAGGTACTTTTCAAGTCGCTTTTTTTCCTTTCTACTCCAGAAAAACATTGTGCTTTTTAGTTTGTGACTTCAGAGATGTTTATTTCCAACTGAAGATTTGTATCTTCCACTTTCTCTACACTATATGGGCAAAAGTATTGGACCACATACAGGAGTTTTCATGACATCTCATTCTAAATCCATAGACAATAATAAACTCAATTTTGTTGCACTGTACACTCTTCATCCAGAAGAGCATTTGTGAGGTCAGACACTGATGTTGCACAACAGGGAGAGAGCTCATAATCTCCATTCTTGTTCATGTTCAGCGGGATGAGGTCAGGGCTCTGTGTAGGTCATTCTAGTCCTTCCACACCAAACTCATCTAATCATCACTTTATGGACCCTGCTTCGTGCTCTGGGGCACAGTCATGCTGTAACAGAAAAGGACCTCCCCACAGCTCTTCTGGAGCATAGGATTGCTCAAAACTTCTTGGGCAGCTGAAGCGTTAAGATTTCCTTTCACTGTAACTAAAGTGCACAGATCAGTTGCTGTGGTTCCTAAACACTTGACCCTCGCAATAATAACAGGATGGTGGAATATCAAGAAGGGAAGAAATTCATTTGTTGCATCGGTGGCATACTGTACCATGCTTTAATTCAGTGAGCTTTTTAAAATGACCCATTCTTTCAAAAATATGAGCAAAGTCAGACTGCATGGCTAGGTGCTTGATTTTTATATACATGTGGCAATGGGACTGAATGAAACACCTGAATTCAATGATCCTGTCACAAAGGAACTGCCTGTCTCCTCCATGCTCTTGAGACTGTGCTGGGAGACACAGCAAATCTTCTGGCAACAGCACGTATTGATGTGACATCCTGGAGGAGTTGGACAACCTGTGCAACCTCTGTAGGGTCCATATATTGCGTCATGCTACCATTATTGACTCTGACTCTAGCCAAATGCAAAACTAGCGAAAAAACCGTCATAAAAGATGGGGAGGAAAAAACCTCAATGGGGTTCAATTGTAAAACCATTCCTATTTTGGGGGTTCTCTTATTGTTGCCCCTCTAGTGCACCTATTATTGTCTCGCAGGTGAAACTGACAACCCCCTCTGCTACCTAAATGACCAGATCTATATTCCAGAAGTTTAACTTACTTGATGCTCTAATTAAAAAGTGTTCCATTAATTTTTCTGAGCAGTGTATATCCTGGGCTGATGAGTGAATGATCAGCTGGGGGTAACAAGATAGAGGTGAAACAATCACACTCAGGTGAAGATGATCAGAGAGAATAGATAGGAACCAAAACTAACTTTAACTTTAACAACTAATAGACAAGGTGAGCACAAGCTGTCACAAACCTGAAATTATCACTAGAAACCATCAAGCAAAAGTGGTGAGAGACTCAATAACACAACATTAAAAGTCATCATAAAAATTCAAATAAAGTTAAACAGGACTAAAGACTCAATTTAACAGAAACTCACAATATATGTAAAATAATAAAGAAAGCAGAACAAGATATCCCAAACTCAACCTGATGAATTATCAAAAACTTAGACCACTAGCAATGATATTAAAACTAATCAGAAAACAAACCCTAAAACTGTACAACAGAAATGATTGGCTGCCCCTTTCAAACAAACGGTTTGAACAGCAGATGAGTGGTTTCTGTGCTAGCTGTGCCTTAGATAACCATATTATAGCCACGATAAAAAAAAGGCTTCAGAAGATTTAGGCAGCTCCTTCTGTAACTGTGTTAAGGAGAAACAAATATACTTTATATTCTTTAACCTCCTTTTTTGTTTCAGCTGGATCGCAGTAAATAAGACTTATGGGAAAGATCAGCACTGCACTGTTATGACAGGTGTTTGCCAAAAGAGGAAGTTGCACCTGGTGATAAACACAGCAAAAATGCATCCAGGCATTGCTTTTCATGTCTGCTCAAGCCATCTGCATGCTTTTCTGAGTGTGTGGGGGGAACACTGAATATCTGATAACCGCTGATTATTAAGATTAGTTAAGATAAGTTTTGTCAGACTCCTTGAAATAAACTGCCCCACAGTCTGCCTTTACAATAAATATTTAGAAATTACAGCCATTTTTATATGCATTCCTCAATTTTCAGAAGTTCAAAAGTAATGGGAGAAATTAACATACTTTTAAATGTAAAGATTGTTTCTAATGCTTTGATGAAAATCAATGACTGCCTGAAGTCTAGAACTCATGGACATTACCAAATGCTGTGTGTCTTCCCTTGAGATGCTCTGCCAGGTCTTTACTGCAGCTGCCTTCAGTTGCTGCTCATTTGTGGGTCTCTGCCTTCACTTTTGTCTTCACTAACTGAAAAGCTGCTCTATTAGGGCAGAGATCAGGTGACTGACTTGGCCACTGAAAAATATCCCATTTCTTTGCCTTGAGAAACTGCTGGGTTGCTTTTGCAGTATTCTTTAGTATATTATCCATTTGCACTGTGATGTGCCATCTAATCAGTTCTGTACTGTAGTATGTGGTTGAATTTGAGCAGAGTGTATAACCCACACACTTCAGAATTTATGCTGCTACATCTATCAGCAGTCACATTATCAACAAACTTTAGTGACCTGGTTCTACTGGCAGCTGTATGTGCCCATTAAATTGCCTCCACCATGTTTGACAGATGATGTGGCATGCTTCAGATCGTGAACTGTTCCTTTTCTTCTCCATGCTTTCTCCCAACATTTTGACACAAGTTATTCTTGGTTTCATCTGTTTACACCCTATTGTAAACCCTGTGTATTTACATTCATGAAGGTGTTTCTTAATTGTTGACTTCAAGAATGATGCACCTACCTCCTTTCTTGACTTGGCTAGATGTTCTGGAGACTCCTTCTACACCAAGTAAGGAATTCTACCATCATCTACTTTTTTTGTCTTCTGTGGTCTTTCAGGCCTTTTGATGTTGCTGAGCTGTGAGTGCATTCCTTCTTTTTAAAAATGTTCCTAACTGTAGTTTTAGCCACTCTTGAAGTTTTTACTACCTCTCTGATAGGTTCATTTTGGATTTTTCTGCCTAATAAGACCTCCTTCACTTGCATCCATATCTCTTTGGACCTCATATCTTTGTTTTTGATTTTGTTGCTCTTGTATTTAATGAACACTTCACTCTTATGAAATTATGGACAGTGTATGCAGAAGGGTCTCTGTATGTATTTATTATTCAATATTATTTTATTTTTAAACACATAAATTGCATTATAGCATGTAAGAACATTAAAGTGGGTGTACTAACAATCCTGTAAAGTATGATCTACAGTCGCATTTTATGAATGATATTTTTGTAACACACACACATGCACATATATACATATAACACTGCAGCTTCCCTGATGGAGGCCACTTGACTGACATATCAGCATATTTTTTGACATTGCCAGAATAAATTGGTGTAACTGAGGCTTGTCAGACTTTTTCTGGAAGTGCTTCATTTTTACTGTTAGTGTTCAGCAATGGATTCCCACCGCTGCATCTACATGAGCCTCAGAGCTCATGTCAGCTTTAGTCTCACTGGTGTATCATACATCTTACAAAAGACAGTGTGAGGTAGTATAATTCCTTTTTGTTGATGTGTAAGTGCCGAGTAAGGAAATTATTGAGATGTGGTGGTGATGGACATGGAATTCATATTTCTAACACTGTCAAACCGGTTGATTGCAACTTCGCAGAATGATTACTGCGTAAAGACAGGTCTTTTGTGATGAATAAGTTCAAAATTAGTGTCCTTTACTTTCATACCAGCAGTGAAGGCACACACCTTGAAACTTCTTATGCAATGGTTATTCAAACACTTACGTGTACACTAATGAATGAAGTTTCAGTAAAATAAGATCTTTGTTCAGTTATTTAAGGAAATTCATGCCTTTCATACTGTGCGATACATCATGAATCACTGTACTTATTGGAATAAAAGCGTTAAAACAGATATTGTCAAAACCTTTTGCCTCATATCCTCTTGGATTATTCGAAATATTGATTGCCTATTATTATCTAATCTCCTGTTTATTTTTCTTTTAACCTGTGTATGGCGGCCCCTGACCTTTGTCAGAACTTACAAAGTCATCAAAGAAACCAGTTTGCTTTTAGTTTTCCTTAGATGGGCACTGACTGAGCTGTTCATGCTGAAAAAGTAACAAAATACCCCAGGTTTATTGAGGTTGACTGGAGTTTTTTCTGTCTCTTATTTGCTGGAAGGGAACGAATGACTGATGCTATCTGCCTCGTCTAGACACAGACATAAACTAATTTTAACTCCTGCTTTAGGGCGGTGAAGGTAGATGAAGGGCTCTACTACCATTAGGTTAGAGCTTCTGGCTAACTTAGTAGTTTCCAGAGTGTAATAATTAAAAAAAGCTATTAAGCAAGTTAGCTCATATGGCACTCTAAATGACAAACGCAGAAAAAATATTTTAAATCTAATCTAATATAATATACTATACAATTAATATACATTATGATATACACCACCTTGCAAAAAAAAAAACGTAATGTATTCCAATATTTTGTCAGACTGGCTTTGGCTTTGATGACAGCATGCATTCACCACGCCATCTTTTAAATAAGTTTATGCAACGTTGTAGCATTTATTTCCCTCCAGAATTTCATTCATGACGGAAGGGTTAAACTGCTGTTTAAAGTCTTCTCCAGCACATCCCTAAGATTCTAAGTCAGATTAAGGTTTGGACTTTGTGGTGGCCGACGCATGCATGGAAGTGACGTCTCGTGCTCCCTGAACAACCCTTTCACTATCCTCTGGTCATTCAGTATATTCAGGTAGCCAGCTGACCTCTTTTTAGATACATAAAGTTGCTGAACCTAGACCTGAAGGATTGAAACAACCCCAAATCATAACACTGCCCCCACAAGCTTGTATGGTAGGCATTAGGCATGATGGGTGCATCCAGCTCTCTTCTTACCCTGGTGCACTCATTGCTCTGGAACAGGGTACATCTGGACTCGGACCCAATCCCATCAGTTCTCTTCATATTGTGCTTTTACTTTAACAATTAAACATGTTGATTTTCTGTGGTTTGATTTCACCAATCATTTTGTTATCTCTGATCACATCATTTAAAATTTTTTTTTCTGACAAATATCTCTTGAAGACAATGATGATTCACTGCTGTCCTTCCAGGTTTTAATAATGTTGTAAGTTGTACAGTTCTTAACCCATTTTTAGGATATCAGCAATCTGCCTTAGTAGTTTTCTTTGCTTGGTGCAGGCCAATGATTTGACTCTTCTGAAAAGGAGTAACTTTTTTCCATGACCACAGTATGTTTTTTGAATTGGCTGTTCAAGAAGGAAGGTTAAACAACCCCTTTCCCAACAGAAAAGTATTAATGACTGCAGTGATTATCCAATGTAAGTGTAAATTATTAAGTCTGACTCACTGTATATTATTATATTGCTCAGTCATAGAGATAACAGGGCAAGGAGCTTGGTCATTCAGTAGGTGTAGAGTCGGAAGGAGGCAGCTGAGGCTGCTTGAGCATCTGACCAGGATGCCTCCTGGATGCCTGATAGGTGAGGTAGGTTAGGCATGTCCAATCAGTAGGAGATCCCATGGCAGATAGAGAACATGCTGGAGAGATTATGTCTTTTGTCTGGCTTGAAAATTTCTCAGTGTCTTCCAGGAAACGCTGGGGAGATGGTAGTCAGAGCATCTCTGCTTAGACTGCGACCCTAGAGGCTTAGCGCTGGAGCAGTGGTTGATAATGGAAGGATGAAGGGGTGCACAGATGGATGGAAATTACTCACTTTTTCAGTTAATACTCACTTATGCTAAATTTTTTTCTGAGCCTGATTAAAGGTGCTCTGTTGTGAACATATTTAATACTAGAGTTCTGGGCCAACTATCTAAATACTACAATATGTTAGTAGCACATAGCACAGAATCAACACTAGATAAATTAGATGCCTGGAGAAGGGATATACAGGAAAATATTGATGAGTCGGATTGGAGGGATGCTTGTTTAAAAGCACAAAAACAAACAATAAACACAAGATTTCAATTACTTCAATATAAGTGGTTGATGAGAATGTACATAACACCTGCCAAGCTCCATCGTATGTCTGCTAATATTCCGGATGTATGTACCAAGTGTTTGACTGAGAAAGGAACTTTGTTCCATTGCTTGTGGGAATGTGCAAAGATCCAAAACTTCTGGAAGGATGTTAAACAATGTCTGTCGGAAATGTTT
>VUQH01037837.1:0-42973 GCA_015106775.1 Etroplus canarensis | reverse complement strand
CAAGCTCTTTTCCACCTCCTCCCTACTCTCACTGCAGATCACCACTGCAAACAAGAAGGGGCTCAGAGCTGATCCCTGATGTAATCCCACCCCCAACTTGAACCCATCTGTCACTCCTACTGCACACCTCACCACTGTCTCACTGTCCTCATACATGTCTTGCAAAGGGGGTCACCAAATTTTATTATGTATTGTCTGCTCAAGGGTCACAAATATCTGATGTTTTTTTTCATTCAGCCAGTAACATGAGCCAAAGTGTTTTTCCAAAAAGAAATAAAGAGGATGTGATGCCATCCACAGACAAAAAAACATACTCTTGCCAATCACTTTATTAGAAATCCCTGTAGCTTGACCATGTCCCACCATGGCATGAGTATCAGTGGTTTAACTATTTGAAAAGCTGCTGATATCCAGGGAGTTTAACCGCAGCAGTCTCTTAGTTTATTCAGAATGATGTGAAAAACAAAAGGCAACCAGAGAACAGAAGTTCTACGGACAAAAATGTCTTGTTGATAAAAGAGGTCAGACAAGTATGACCACACTTGCCTGACATGTCAGAAAGATTAAGGCACAGAGGAACTGTGGTACTGAATGAGGAAGTCAAGAACGGCAGAGAAGTACGCGAGGGTGGCGCAGGATATATATGATGACGGCGTGACAGTGGGGAGGTATGTGTGCAGGTGTGCAGAACTGACGAGGCTGAGATTTTCACTGGGAGTGACCAGGATGGACAGGGTTAGAAATGAGTACATCAGAGGAACAGGCAAGGTTGAGGGGTTTGGAGATACCACTCATACATCAGAGGGGCAGGTGAAGAAATTTCACTACTTCCATTAACCCTCTGAGGTTCAAGCCATCATTGGTGATGACCCCCAACCCTGACCTTAACTGTAACTCTAACTCTAGAAAATTAAAATATGGAACATTTACTTTTTTTTAATTGCTCTCTCAAATCTTTGTATTAGAGACCAAAAACATGATCACTGTAATTGACACACATCAGTAACTATTCCCATTTTTTCATAAATATATGGGTAATGGTAGGGTTAAGGTTACCACCAATGATGACAGCATTGAGCATTACCTGTACTCTCCATATTTTAGTCTGTGTCCAAAGAAAGCCTCAGCAGCAACACTTGGTTAATGATAGTTACCTCTAGAGGTCAGCGCCTGATTATGTCACACACTGGAAAATGCACAGAAAGTTCGGAGTCCAAAGGGATGCAATTAAAAAGATCAGTCGGTACATGGAGCGGGATCATTAAACAGGAAACAAAAACTCAGTCACGAGGGCCCCTACTTTGAGAGTAGTGGCACGAAAAGTTTTAAGGAACGGAAACTGTTGTCAACACAATGGCAGCACCAGCAGTTAAGGATAAAGAAGGTGGGGCTAATTAAAAATAATGAGGGGTATGGGCTTGTTTGTATAAGCGACTAATGTTACCAGCCTTTTGCAGAGCCAGACAGCATTACTGCTGTTTACTTGATTTTAATATCATCACTGAACTCCATCAAGCTCTATGCAAAACGACCATGACATTTTAGTATCTCTGTTTTCAATATATTAGAACTAAATTACTGATATTAAATAGCTGTGTTACAGAGGCATGCGAATGTGTTTCGTTGTACAATAGTTATTTAGTAACCTGAATGAATGTACCTTTGGCTGCTCCCTTTTCCCAAAGGGATTAATCCGCACTGGTAATTTTACACCGGATGCCATTGCTGACACCTTCATTGTGAGAGGGGGTCATGTCCCCACCTGGAATCAAACCAGGGATCTTTCACTTGTAAGGTGAATGTGTAAACCACTACACTGCAAGAACACCCACTACACTGTGACTGCATTTCATGAAATTTTCTGGATGTTGATGTTTGACTGCCAGGTGGGACTGAACTTCCAACTTTGCGGGAAAAGTTTGGGAAAGGCCTTTTTTTGTTATATCATGACTGTGCCCCAGTGTACCAAGCAAGGTCCATAAAGGCATGGTTCGCCCTGACCTCAACACCATCCAACAACTTTGGGATGAACTAGATTGCCAGCCAGGCTCTCTCGTCCAGTGTCAGTGTATGACCTCACAAATGCTCTTCTGGATGAAAGGGCAAAAATTCCCACAGACACACATGAAGAAAGCCTTCCCAGAAGAATGGAAGCTGGGAACAACTCCAAATTAATGTCTATGGAACGTAATTAAAGCTCCTGCAGGTTAATGTAGAGGTGGCCCAGTAATTAATCCATATACTACATATATTGACAATGTGTGCCAACTAGCTTCTTTCAAATGTAGATAGACAAACTTTGCCTTTTCAATAAAAGTCTATGAAGAATGAATTTTTGTAACATAATTAGATCAGCAGCTGTCTTCATTAAGGAAATCCACTCATTCTGGACACGTCAGCATGAAATCTTTCAATCATAAAGGAATTCAAAATCAACCAAAAGTACTCTACCAAAGAAAATAAACCAGAGCATGATTTGCTGTATGCACGTTGCATGCTTGTACAGAACAGTAAAAAGTAAAGCAGGTCTGCTGTGGTTCTCTGTAGAATCACTACATGATAGTCAACCTTTCACTGACCGTGCCCTCTTATCTCTCAGCCTCCCACGCTTGCAGCAGACATGATCTCCTCTGCTACAGTATGAAGGTCTGTCAAATTACTCTAAGTGTTGGCAGGCCAATTATGTTTGAGGCTCTGTAAGCTGTCTTCAGTTAGGACGTTCTCAGCAGCAACAGAGGAGAGAGTAAACGGCTACAAGCCATATAACAATCTGATTTATAATAAACAGTTATGTGGTCTAAAGAATAGAAGAGGGAATAACTTACACCTGAACTGTTTGGAGTAAGGAACAGGAACATTCAGTACTAGCAATGCTTTTGTAGGCCCGGATGATGATTAAAAGTCAGACAGATGCCCAAAACCTTTGACGAGATATCTGATGCTGATTGGTAGAACTTTAGTGGTTAGTGCTATGTGTTACGTGGTTCAGTGGAAGAATTGCATGACCTCTAATTTTGGCAAGGATGCTGCTTTGCTGCAGTCCCAAATCAATACACAGGCAAGCTGAGGTTCAGAGAGTTGAACAAACTGAGAGACTGACAGCCGAGTTGTAGCATGAGAGATCAGCAGACTGACAAATGCTCTGTCCACAGGGATTTGCACTTGACAGCTGGTCACTGGTGGAGATTACAGACTCTGGTTGCATAATTAAACCCCTTCAGTGTTTGCCACCTTGTCATCAGTCAACAGCCTTGTCCACTCCAGTTGGCAGCTTTTTCAATCACTCACCTCAACCAGTCATTTCACCTGTTAAAATCACCAAATTTCAAGGACATTCCAGGGACTCCATTCAAGGGTCACCAAATCACTACCTCTTTCTGGGTGTACGCCTGTTAAGAAACCAACAATGTAATCTGAGGCCATTAAAAGAAGACAGGCCACAAAGTACGCAGCGAAACAACTGTAATTTGTGCTTGCATTAAAGGACCATCTAGCTTCAAGCTCTTATAGTGTTTAATGCTTCACTTAAGTACATGCACATGAAGGGAGTCACTTAGCGAAGCAACCCGACTCCAAAAGACTTACCATCGGACTTTGCAGCTCAAAACTCTTTCATCCTACTCTATCTATAGCGGCTCTGACAAGTAGCTAAATAGTTTTGATAAAACTCCCTCTGTGGTACATGCCCTGCAACATAATAGCAGGCAAATTAAGTTAGCATCCCCATTTATCAGCTTTTCCTCTGGAGTTAGTGGAAATCCCATCGGCTACTAGTCTGTGACTAAGCCTCTGGAGGATGGATAATGGACACCTAGTTAAACGCTTCCTGTTTTCTAAACTGGTCTTGTTTACACACACAGTTAAGTTAAAAGACAGCTAATAAAAAAGCCAAATCATCTTCAGACAATCCCAGGGTTTCAAAATTGCTTTTAGTAAATGCAATCTCTGGGTTTGCCTGCTTATAACCAAAACCTGCTCAAACACTGGTCAGTTCCATTAAGGGCTACTAATGCCATAAAAAAAAACAAAAAAAAAAAAACAACTTGTGCATATTCATATACAGACATCTGTTCTGGACTTGCATGTATCAGCTGGACAGAAATAAAATTCCAAAAACTGCTTGGTGGTTTTGCTACAGCTAGCCTTGGTCCGCCATTAGCTTCTGGCTAATATTAGCAATTTTTAAATAAATGCATCACAGTGAGTCAGTGCTACTGTTAGCGTGTATACTTTGCGTGTTATAATTTACCATTAGCCTGTCACTACAACTTATTGCATGTCACACATCCCAAAGATGATCTACTGGATTGAGATCTGGTGACTGTGGAGGCCGTTTAAGTACAGTGAGCTCACTGTCATGTTAAAGAAACCAGTTTGGGATGATTTGAGCTTTGTGACATGGTGCATTATCCTAGAGGAAGCAGCCATCAGAAGATGGGTACATTATGGTCATAAAGGCAAGGACATAATCAATACTTAGGTAGGCTGGGGTTTTTAAACAATGCTTATTTGAAAATAAGGGGTCCAAGGTGCAGCACCGTGTATCAAACAACATGGTCTACCTTTCTCTTCACTCTCTACACCACAGACTTCAGCTACTCCACAGAGACCTGCCACCTTCAGAAGTTTTCTGATGACTGCAGTAATTGGGTGTATCAGAGAGGGTTATGAGGACGAGTACAGGGCTGTAGTGGACAACTTCGTCATGTGGTGCAAACAGAACCATCTGCAGCCTAATGTGACAAAGACTACAGAACTGGTTTGTGGACATAAGAAGGACCAAAACAGCGGTGACCCCTGTTTCCATCAATGGGGTCTGTGTGGAGATAGTGGAGGAAATACATTGGTGTACACATTGACAATAAACTGAACTTCATTAAAACACACAGAAGCCATCTACAAAAAGGGCCTATTTTCTGAGGTCCTTCAATATCTGCCGGATGATGCTCAGGATGTTTTATGAGTCTGTGGTAGCCAGTGCTATCCTCTATGCTGTTGTGTGCTGGGGCAGCAGACTAAGAGCAGCAAACACCAACAGACACAACAAAACGATCCACAAGGCCAGTAACATCGTGGGTGTAGAGCTTGATTCTCTTACAGTGATGTCAGAGAGGAGGATGCTGTCCAAGTTAAAGACTATATTGGACAATCCTTCACAGCCTCTCCATGACGTGCTGGACAGACACAGGAGCAGGTTCAGCAGCAGACTCATTCCACCACAATGTTCCACAGACCACAGGAAATCATTTCTACCTGTGACCATCAAACTCTGTAAATCTTCACTGTGACTCCATTATAGTTTCATACAGTATATTTTATATTTTATACATATTACTGTATATACAATGTTTGACTTAGAGTTCTTTATGTTACATATTACAATTCATACAGACAGGTTTATTTGTTCATTTTAATCATAATTTTCTTTATATCTACAGCCTTTTAACTTTATATTTATTTATATTTAACTGATCATCTGTAACACCATACAACTCCCCCCAGGGATTCATAAAGTATTCTGATTCTGATTCTGATATACCACCATCACCAGGAACCTGAACCAATGACCCAAGGCAGGATGGATCCATACTTTCAAGCTGCACAAGCCAATTTCTGACCCTACCTAATGTACCTAATGAAATGGCTAGTGTAAGTCATAGAATTGTACAGAAAAGTCTTTAATGTGCTCATTGCTTGGTGAAGTAGATATTTCATAGGCACACATTTCATTGACA
Source organism: Etroplus canarensis (assembly GCA_015106775.1). Lineage (NCBI taxonomy): Eukaryota > Metazoa > Chordata > Actinopteri > Cichliformes > Cichlidae > Etroplus > Etroplus canarensis. The sequence goes on along the minus strand of VUQH01037837.1, from coordinate 37,238 downwards.
CAAACCTTCAAATGAAAACGATTTTAATATTGAATAACTTAAAATTCAAGGAAACTTTGTTAAAGGTTCCTAAAAGGGCGGACAGGTTGTATTGGTGCATAAAAATATTGTTTTCAGGAGTTCTTACAAGCGAATAAAGAGGATTTATTGGGAGAAAGGCGTAAGGAAAAGGCAAAGGAGGGTGCTTATGCAGAGCGATAGAGACAAAGCAAAACATTAAATATGAATAATCTGACTAATTTAATCAATAACTCTTCCTCTCCTGCCCTCATTCTCTTCCTCTGTCTCTCCAGCTGCTGGGCTATAATTAAACAATAAGGACAGAATGTTTGCAGTGTTCTGCCTTCAGTGTGAACACGCATGCACACACAAACACCTTCATGCTGTCAGGATATAAACAAGCGGTGACGCCCAGAGGGATGGATTCAATTAGAGGAAAGATACACGGGGACATGCTCTGTCAAAACTCTGAAAGCAAGGAGCATGCATGCTCTGCACCACAGACACACAACAACAGTTCTATCCAAGAGGCAACATTATCAAGCTCATCAGCACCAAGTATTCCGCTCTCACGGGTTCTTCAAAGCCTTTCTTCTCTGTTACACATGCAAATACAGCATGCGCGGCTTTAAAGTCCCTTTCTTCTCGACTAATGGTGGGAAAACAATATGACAACCTCATGTCTTCCCCTAAATCTGACCACTGATGATTTGACACCGGACCCCAGTGTGCATACATATATATAAAAGTCAAATTCAAAAGAGCAAAGTTTGTTATAAAAAGAAATAAAAGATTCAACCCATCTCATCAAGTTCTCTCCAGCTCTTATTTCTTTCATGAGAGTAGGGAAATGAATCCTCAGCAGGATGAGATGAGGTGCACACACACTCCGAGAGCGATCAATATAGACGAGCCTCTCTGAATAGATATTAATCATTGTGTTTACTATAACTCACACAGGACGTGGTTCTGCATCCATCTCTGCTTTGCCCATCTCCACATATACCACTTGGCCTTGGCTCTTTGTATGCTCTTTCTCCAGATCTATATGTCTCAATCTGGGAATTCATGGCATACTATGGTTAAACCAAGACCTGCTGCAGATGTATGAGTTATCATGTATATATAAATGAGGTTCTTCCCTGTCAGAAAAGTGCTGGAGCTTGAAAGTTAGGCTAAAGTGAAATACTGCCTCCCTATACTTGGAACTTCACAGAAACAGCTGTATAATAAAGGATGGTTATCCAACTTGTGGATATCACAGCCTTCCTACCTTTTGGCGCATTTCCTCTAGCTCGTGCCATTTTTGCTGCTTCAGCCTTTATACAGTTGCTGCTGTTTGCTCTTGCAAACCCTTTTGCAACCCACCTCCACCCCAGCTCCCCTATATCAATCTATTTGTGCTACTTCTGACTTAATCAGTGCCATGTTGTTCATCAATAAGGGGTTTAGTAGGACATGTGTGCTTCCCTGGCTTCAAATTTTCATGTACAGCTGAGTAAAAGAAAGTTTCCACAGAGTCAATGATTCAGCAGCTTGTAGATAAGCATTTAGCAGCAGTAACTTTAAGAAATATTTTTCTGTTTGACTTTATCAGTCCCTCAGGATTGTTGAAGAATTTTGGCCAACTCCTCCTGACCACGTTGCTTCAGTTCACTGAGATTTGCAAGTATTCATTTATGCACAGCTCTCTTAAGGTCTCACCATAGCAGTTCAATCGACTGAGGTCTGGACTTTGACGGGGCCATTGTAACACCCTGCTTCTTTTCTTTTTCAGCCACTCTTTTGAAGATTTGCTTGTGTTTTTGGGATCATTATTCTATTGCATAGTCCACTGAGATGACCATGAACTCCCAGGAATTCATAGCCAACTCAAAAGCAAGGTGTCCAGGTCCTGTGGCTGCAAAACAAGCCCAAATCATCACTCCTCCACCACTGTGCTTCACAGAAGCTATAATTTGTTTGGCCATGGTGCATAGTGCAACCTTTGGCAAAAAGCAAATGCAGCATATCAGCACAAACATCTTTACTTTGGTTTCATCTGTTCAAAGGCCATTGTTCCTGAAGTCTCGTGGTTTACTGAACTCATCCCCAACCAGTTGAGGCAGATGGCTGCCCCTCCTGGAGTCTGGTTCTGCCAGTGGTCTTCCTGTTAAAAGGGAGTTCTTCCTTCCCACAGTTCCCAAGTGCTTGCTCATAGGGGATCATCTGGTTGTTGGGGTTTTCCCTCTAATAGTGACCTTACAGTGTAAAGCACCTTGAGGCAACTTTTGTTGTGAATTGGCACTATATAAATAAAACTGAACTGAATTGAATTTTGCAAGTCTAAGCCATGGTCTCATGTTCTTTTTAGAAAGAAGAGGCTTTCTTTTGGCAATCCTTTAAAACAAGCCATACCTATTTAGTTTTTTCTAATTGTACTGTCATCAACTTTAACATTTAACATGCTAATTGAAGCCCACAGAGTGTGAGCATTGCATGGTCTGACCTTGGGTTTAATTTGCTGTTATGACAACTCCTGGGAAGATTTTGGCATTGTGTTAAAACACACCTGAAAGCTCCAGACTTCATAAATTAGTGTGAAAACTTTCTTTTTCAGATAAATGTATGGGCATGGAAGTGGTAAGAGGTCCCATAACATAGTTATACTGCCACAGTGCCTTAAGATGGAATAGCAATCCTGCTTTGATTAAAGTGGGCCTGAAAGAATTATGTTAGGAAAAAAAGCCTAATAAACTCTTCTGGGGTTGCCAGTGTTTAAGTGATAATTGCTATAAACAGCACTGACAGATGCATTCTGTTTTGTGACAAACTGAACAAAAATTGTTTTTATCTGAGTTTTGTAGTTGTTCAACTTTTTATCAATTTGTCCAGAAATACTTAAAACTAAATACACACTGAAGCTTCTGTTCTACAGTAAATGCAAGAACATCAAACCTGTTTGGCCCAATTAGAAGATCAGTGCATGAAATTCTAACATGAGATAAACACTGGTACCACATTTCTATGACGTTTTTCGTAGTTTTGAATGGTTTTGATCCAGTTGGTGCTTTTATAAGTACATGAGATCACTGCATCCTCCAACTGTAGAATGAGTGGCACAAAATGTTTACCTCAGTATGCTCAGTCTGCGGTTTTCTTGCGTTCTCTTTTGCTGATTTTGGCACTCTTGGTGACAAAACATCACTAGATTTTTGTTTTTATTTGAATTCCTTATGTAATACTAGCCTTGCACATCTTCTTTAAAAATATTATTATCAAGTTCATATCAATTTCAGAATGATGCATAGTCTAACAACAGGTTGCCCCAGTCTCTCCCAAAATACCCATTGGAAGTTAAAAAGCATGAATATTGCTTACTTTGTACAGTATGGAACCGGGACTGACTGCTTGATGCAACCTGGTGAAATTCAGGTTTCCCGACTCCCCATTATGTTCATGAAAGGAATTCATATCAAAGTCAAGAGGATTCTTAAAGAGGATGTGAAAAGGCATGTCTCCTTGAATTGAAACTCACTCTTCCCTGAAGTTCAAATACGACAAAGGCTAAGCCCAACACCGGCGAGCGCAAGGTGTGAGCAGCTGGGAGACTGAGCGGGAGGTGGGGCAGTGCAGTGACATTCGGCTGAATGTGACGACGTGTGTGTGTGTGAGTGCATGTTCTTCATGAAAAGCTTTCAGTGAGATATGCAGGAAATGGCAGACTGGACAGAACAGCAGGAGAAAGTGGAAAGAAGGAAGAGGAAGCATATAAGGTAGATGGCCATGAAAGAAAAAGCTGTTAAATAAAAGGTTGTTGTGATAGATTTATTGTTTACTGGTAATTCTGCAACAGGAGGAGGAGATGAAAAAGGAACAGAGGGTCCATGAAAAGAGTTAAGGAGTCTACCATCCAGATCTGTGGGCTACTATCATACATTTCCCGATATGCCTACCTTTACGTCAAGTACAAAAGGCTACAGAGCCACGACGGAGTAACACCACAGGACTGAAGACTGCAGTCATTATCACTGATACAGCAATGACCAGTATCACGAACCAGAGCCAATTTCATCAACTCATATCCGCCAGGGAGTCGTGGAGGTGAACAAGAGCTCTTGAGCCCCAATTAATCCCAATCTAAATGCTACAAAGACACTGTAAGCCAGCAGCTGGGCAAAGTGGTTTAATTTCCTGGGACCATGAACCTGATCATGAAATCCTTAGCGTTGATGGTTTTTTACCCCCTGAACATTTCTGTAATAAACTTTTATTGGCTATTTACACACAACATCAAGCCTAAAAATGTTAACGATCATCCAAATTGGCATTTACTAAGAGTAGTCCCTGAAGAGGATTCTCAAGTATACATGTAAGAAATGCCACAGTGTCCTTATTGGTGACACAACATACATTAAGCATCTTTTTAAAGTCAGACGTTTTGTTGATCTGTCCAGCCACCCTGATCTCCTCCATCTGCAGATGATACACACGGACTGCGTATAAAAGATGGCTGTAGCCACAATGATGTCAGCCATAGGGTTGTGGACTCCTGTTTTGAAGCCTCAACTGAGCATTCTCGCAGCTGCAATGAAACCAGATGTCACAAGAGAGGAGTGGATCTGACAAAGAAGTCATGGATTCCATACTGTATGAGGGCGCCTGTGGCTCAGGAGAAAGAGGGGGTTGTCTACCGATCAGATGGTCAGTGGCTCACTCCCTGGCTCCTCCAGTTCATGTGCCAGTGTCCCTAGGCAAAATAGTGAACCCCAAATTGCTTCCGATGTATCCATCGGAGTGTGTGTGCATGATTGTTAAATAGCACTAAAAGGCACAGAATGAAGCGCTGTGTGAATGAGGCTTGTCAAGAACCAGTCTGAGGGCTTTGTTAGAGGAGAAAATTTGCCATATGCTCATACAGGAGCAACATGTTGATCACAAGGTACCCCCAACCATAAGCATACCTTATTTTATTGATCATTATGCTCCACATGGGACCAAAAATTATAATTACGACTCTAAATTTGCATTTGAGACCATAAAATCAAAAAGCAGTTGTTTACTGAGGATGTAAATTCAGGGAGGAGTAAGGTCAATTTCTCATGGACTTCTCCATAAATGTACCTTTCGGCTGCTCCCTTGTATTCTTCACCAAGGGGTTGCCACAGCGGATTAATCCGCACTGGTAATTTGGCAGAGATTTTACGCCGGATGCCCTTCCTGACGCAACCCTCCATGGTGAGAGGACTTCTCCATAACCTGGTTAATTTGCAAACACATTCACCCCCTGCTGGCCACTAGGAAGAATGCACGTTAAGGCATGTACACAATGAGTTCACTTTTTAAACTCATTTAGACACTGTGATTTTTTTTTTTTAGCCATCCAGTTGTAGTCTGCTTGGGCTGTGCTTGGGATCATCACCCTGTTGCATGGCCAAGCTTCAGCTGTCACACAGATAGCCTCACATTTTACTCTAGAATACTTTAGTATAGAGGGTGCAGAATGCCACATTCAGCTTACAAGCAAGAGGTTCTAGGTTCAATTCCAGGTGGAGACACAAGCCCCTCTCACCACGAAGGGTTGCGTCAGGAAGGGTATCTGGTGTAAAACCTCTACCAAAATACCAACGCGGATTAATCCACTGTGGCAACACCTTGGGGAGAATACAAGGGAGCAGCCAAAGGTACATTTCTTTTCACTTTGGTATACAGAGAAGTTCAAGCTCGACTCAGCGAGTGCAAGGTGCCAGCTCCTGTGCAAAACAAGCCTGAATCATCACCCCTCCATCACCATGCTTGACAGTTGGTATGAGGTGTTTGTGCTAATGTGCTGTGTTTGGTTTGCACCAAATGACCAAATGAGGTGCTGTGCATTATGGCTAAACATCTTCACTTTTGGCTCGTCTATCTCATCTTCGGACTGCATGGAGTCCTGTGAAATCTTCATTTTTTTAAATGGCAGTACAGTTTGTGTTTGTAGCTTGATAAAAACTTTAGAATATTTTCTCCAAACAGCCAGGAGCCATCTTGCCACCAGAACATGTGCTGTTTTGGGGCATTTCCTGCACAGACAGAGTCTCCTCATATGTTTCTACCCAAAGACTCTGCAAATCTAAAAGTTTAAATTCAGTCAAAACCAAGTTGAAAAGAGCCAACGATATCAAAACTTTTCATGTGTGAAGACGGGAAATCACAAGGGAGACGGTTATAAAATGGCCGCTGCAAAGCAAAATGCTGACATTAAAATCACTCTCCCCTTTCTTGGTTCTGCTTCTCTTCAGTGGCCGTGCGATTTTACAAACCATTTTCCTCTTCACCATCCATGACAACCGCCCCTCTTTTTGTCTTTGTTTCCTCTGGAGTGCAATGCCTTTCCTTCAGAGAGCAAACTTTACAAAGCATAGCCACTACATGTGAAGGTGTGCACAACAGGAAGGAAGGGAGCTGAGGGTGAAAAGTGAGGTTTATGTCTGTTCAGAGACAGCCACTGCTGCCTCACCTTTACTGCCTGTCTTCCATCAATTCCTCCTTCTCCAAATCCTTCAAAGCTTTTCTTTTTCTTATGATCACGTTCTTTTCTCTCACCTTTCGCTTTTCTGTCTCTACTGCCTTACCCCAGCTATTTTCTGGGAGGAGGCTGACAAAAATAAAACCTTTTTTTGGGGGGGGGGAAGAGTGCTGAACATGCCAGAAAAAAGGAGCGAACTGAAAGTGAAAGGATGTTCATAAAATATTGAGGGTGACTGCTGCAGCCCTTTGTAATGTGCAATCCGTCACTGTCATTGTGCATAAATGTGTGCATGTGTGCTCATGGCTGTGCATGCATCCACATTTATTTGTCTTCGTTTGCAAGATCCCACATGAAAAATGCCATATTATCAGAAAAATAGCTGACAGTTCTTTGGCTGTCTTCCCGTTCCAAACTGAGCAAGGGAATGTTAATGTAATGGTGTTTCTTGAAATGCCTTTGTTTTATATGGCAAACTCCGAGGTTAGTAGGGGTGGGAATGTTTACGACTGCATACAGAAAGGAGTAAGAAGCAGTGGTCCATTAACCCACCAAGCAGCATATATAACAGCATAACAAGGAAAGGTGCTTTTGGGAATTTACCAGTTGTATGTTTAAGGTTTGGGAAAGTTAAGATTGTTAAACTTGAGGAAAGATTATCGTCGTGGTTAAAAGTAGCTAACGCTGCCTGTTCTGTGGAGATACCTTCTATTTAAATGTGAAAATGATCAAATATCTGGATTTTGGACAATCCTAAGGATTTCTGGCTTGTCATATGCCAGTGTGCTCCAAGCTCTAGTCCCAAGCCCGGATAAATGGAGAGGGTTGCATCAGGAAGGGCATCCAGTGCAAAATCTTTGCCAAATCAAATGTGCGGACCAAGGCCCTGGTTAATAACGACTGCTTCCAGAGATGTTGGCCAAAAAGGTGCTGGTGGAAACTATGCTACTGCTGGTCAAAGATAAAGGAGGAAGAGAAGGGGAAGGCGCATTAGGTTCAGCAAAAGAGAAGGTAGGAGTGCTAAGGTGAGAGCAGGGATTTTAAATGTTGGGACTATGACTGGTAAATAGAGAGAAAGGTAGAGGACATGCAGAGGGTTGGTGATGCAAGGGGTAGGGTGAGATGGAGACAAATGATCCATTGTGGTCCTGCAAGTGCAATCGCTGGAATCACTGCATAAATGAAGTAAAGGCCGAGACATTCCTTGATTACTCTTCTCGAAAAGCTTTTTTCTATTAATCATAACGCACAGGAATTATTAACTACCATATGGCTAGACACTACCTGGACTCCACTGAAAGACTCTGGACTTGGCCACATCCTTCTTTTCAAATGAAAACGTGACAGACAAGGGAGTCTTAATAACCAGGGCCCTTTTTGGATTTATAAGTTATAGGGCACTAAATATCCTGGCTTATACAGTATCTTTTACTGCTTTTTTAAATAAACCTTGTTTGTATTTTGAGACGCATTCATCGTGTCTTTGGTTGATGCTGTTATGTGTTTCTTGTGTCATTTTGATTTAAATTTGATTGGTGTTGTGGCCTTTGGGTTGACTGCCTTTTGGAATCCTGCACCTGGCCCAGGTCTCGAAGATTCCTATCGGTGGGGCATCACCGGTGAAATATTCCACGTGAAGGTGAAAATGCAGAGGGTTGGTGTGAGGGAAGATGATGCAATGGACAGAGTGAGATGGAGGCAGATGATCCGCTGTGGGGACCCCTAACGGGAGCAACCAAAAGAACACCAAGTGGAACTTTGCTAGTGGTGGAACATCAGTACAAAAGTTTCAACAATCCAGTTTTCATGAAATGTGTTTCACATCCTGATGAAGACATGTATGCTGAAACATTTTGGAGCTTTTTGGATTAAACATGACCATCCCGCGAGAATAAAGACATTTTATAAAAATAGCATGCTTTGGGGTTTTAGTCTTAATTGGTCACTAGGAGGAGACTTATTGCTCAGTGAATGGCTGGTCCATCAAGAAACAACACCAAAGGACTCTAGTGGTATTGTTTCCAAGCTGTCAGTACTAACACTTTAAAAGCTTGTGGCCATTTGAAGCACATTAGTGAGATCAGGTTGCAGGTAGGAAAAGTTAATTAACAACCTTTCTTAATAATGAGCAACTGCTGAGACTAAGACTGCTTAGTTCAGGTTACTTTTAATAAATGGAATTCAAAATAAAGTGTTAAATCTTTTTTGCTCCTGTGAATTTTGGTGTCACCGTAACTCAGAGAGACAACAAGGTAGGCAATGAAATATAAAGCCAGAAAATACTGGAATATTTTGCTCTGCTACAGTTGTCAACATGTTGTAATGAGTTGATATCAGTTAAAATGAGCCCAGAGCTTGTAAATATGTTGCTTCAGCGGCATATTTCTTAGTTGTGTTACAGTGGAGTGTCTTAGGTTGTAAAAAAATCCTGCTGGTGTAACACTGTATATCCCAACCGCTTGCTGATGAGCCCTATCGGTAAGCCTGAGTCAGGAGCTAGGGAGTTGGGGGGGTGTTGAGTGAAATAGCTGCATATTGTTGCACCGCCTGTATCACTGCCTATCATATGAAAGGTGGGTTGAAAAAGGGGCCAGAGCTGAGCAGGGAGGATGGATGGGAGAGAGGTGGGGGGAGGCAAGAGGGGAGATATAAAAAAAGAGGAAAATGTGAGCAAAAGAGGAAGGAAGGAGACGTTAAAGACAAGGAAAGAAGATGGAGCAAGCAAGAAAGCATTTCACCACAGCACCCTAACAATCATTTGTGTGCAGGGGAGACTCGGGGGCTTGCTAACTGACCAAACGATCTCCCACCAGGGAATATGGGTGACAGCAAACACTATTAAACTTTTAGCATCTTACATTATTGATACATTCATCCCTCGCTCCACTATACTGTCCATTTAAAAAGGCTGCAACTTTCTTCCAAGCTCCCTCCTCATGAATATGAATGCATAAAGTACGCCAACTATTATACTGAGACAATGGAGAGTCAGTTTTGATGTGGGAGTGGTGAAAGAAAAGGCTGACTTCACTATCTGGTTGTCTCATCAATATCCAGAGCAAAACTGGTTTGTCTTTCAAAGTGTCCCCTTGTGGATATGCAGCATCGTTTCAGCTGCAGTCAGCCTGTTAGTTTGTGCTTTTACATGTGACTTTTACACTGAAAATGTATGCACAAGGGGGAGCGGAGGGATTCTGTTAAGCTCAATGCACAAGCAGTTCCCACACACACACACACACACAACTCTCTCATCAGCCAGGAAACACCCCTGTATCTTGCCACTGCGGACTGTGAGTTGCTTAGCAACGCAGGCTTTCATTGGGAAGTATTGTGAAGTCACATCTCTATTGCTGTGGTATCTGTAGCTGAGGTGATGGGCAGAGCTATATAGCAGAACTTTGAGGGGGTGCTGGAAAGTCTGCAATGTGTCTCACAAATTTTAATCTTCGACTACCATCCATAAGGTAAACGCTTCTCTTTCAATTTTTGTCTTTAACAGTTTTTGACATACACTATATGGATAAAATATTGAGCCGCCCACACATTACACCTACAGGAGCTTTAATGGCATCTGATTCTGCATCCATAGGCATTAATGTGGAGATGGCGCCATTCTTTGCAGCTCTAACAGCTTCCACTCTTTTGGGAAAGTTGAGAGCTGAGAGTTGAGAGTGTGTCTGTAGGAATTTTTCCTCATCCATCCACTGATGTTGGATGAGAGGGCCTGTCTCACAATTTCTGTCTAGTTGATCCCAATTCACAATCTTCCTTTTTGTTCATGCTAAAGGTGTTCACTGGGGTTAAGGTCAGGGCCCTGTGTGGGCCAGTCAAGTTCTTCCACACCAAACTCATCCAGCCATGCCTTTATGGATCTTGCAGCTGAAAAACCCGAGCTATGAAGCTCCCAGTGCGCAGATTTTGTGCTAATATTAATGTCAGAACAGGTTTGGCACCCTATAGCTATTACGTCAGCAGTCTTGGTGACTTTTAGGCTCTATGCACCTCAGTACTCAGTGACCCTATAACTTTACATGGTCTGCCAATTCATGGCTGAATTGCTGTGGTTCCTAAACACTTCTACTTTGCAATAATATGACTTACAGTGGATCATGAACTAACTTGAAGGAAAGAAATTTCAAGAACTGAACTCTTGAAATGGTGGCACCCTATTACAGTACCACACTCATTCAGTGAGCTAGAATTCAGTGAGCACTTTACAGTGGCCCATTCTTTAACACATTTTTTTAAAGGCAGACTGCATGACTAGGTGATTGATTTTACACAACTGTGGCAATGGGACTGAATGAAACACCAGAACTCAATAATTAAATAATGTAGACTAATACTTTTGCCCATATAGTGTATAAGCTCATTTACAAATTATCCTCTTGAAAACCCCCGGGAGGGTGGAAGCATGTCATAACCACAGTTACTTTTTACTGCAGGAAGTTATATTTCTCCTCCATCCTATTAAACACCAGCAAGCAAGTATGTTTAATAAAAACAATAAACAAAAATAGAATAAAAGGAGTGGAAGAGACATTTTACTCTACTATAGCAGCTGCCTTGTTGATGCAAAACAAGGAAATATCAATTTCTTCACTACAGTCCGGGGGCAGGCAGAAGGAGGACTACACTGTACTACAGTATGATCTCATGCCGGTACAGTAGCTTGTACTCCTGCTTCAAATATGCAAATTTTTGCAGAGTAGTTTTATGATGTCCATTATTTGCTCAGTAAAAGGCTTCTTTGCACACATGTAAGACTTTCAAATCAGCAGTTTTCCAAAGGCAGAGTAACCTCTTACGTGCCACTTATGTAATAGTGCTGGAATCTCTAATATTGAGTGTAATGGCCGTGCTCAGTGGCGATTATGCCACTTTGCTGTTCACGCTCGGAGTGATGCAGAGGGATTATGCTATTGTGTTCACCAGCGTGAGCGAACACAAGGTGAAAGCTATATAGTTAAATCAGCAGTGTCTTTGAATCTTCCAGGCAGCTGGAAGTGGAAGACTTCCAGAGAACATCGAAGTATGAGCATAAACCCGCTGCCAGAAAGCTCATTTGGATAATCTGACAAAACCCTGAACTGGAATGATAGCATTTTTTAAATTATTTTTTCACTGAAATATTCTCTTTGGTTACAGAACTATACAAAAGTCTCAAGCCAACCTTCATTTCTTTCTATTTTGCTTCCAAGACTTTTCTTGCAGTTTTTAAAAAGTGGTTTGAGAAATAGATTCCCAGGCTTTTTCAAGGTCTTTCAATGTTTTCCTTTAGACACTGGCTGCTTTTTCAGTCTAGTCCTTGTACCTGACTTTTTTGTTAAGCCACTAAACACTGATCAATGAATATTCAAGCATAAAAAAGGCACCTTACACAAAGAATCAACCAGTGTAGAGTCTACACGTAACAGACAACTTAGTAAAGAACCAATTTTAAATGTACTCCTTGAAAATTAAATTAAAAGAGTGTGCCAACCAAATTGGAATGACACTGCACCCCTCCAAGTCACAGTTCAAGTCAAACCTAGAGGATATTCCAGATCTACTCATTTTAGGCATTGTTACTCTTAATAAGACAAATTAGTATACTTACTTCGGCACCACCATATCATGTAAACCCATATACCGGCAAGTCACTGACCACCTACGTAAACATGAAGAAGTCGAACGTGTACAAGTTTTACTCATTCCTCACCAAGAACTCAGATTGTCCTTTCTCGATAAAGAAAAAAGTGTGGACTAGAGTACTAAATGCTTCACTTTTCTACTCGTCGGAAACGTGGCTCATCCAAGAATCTCCGACCAGCTGACACCCTGTATAAAAACACTGAAACAACTTTTAGGAGTCCGAGCAGCAACCTGCAATGAGCTGGTGTATATTGAGGCAGGCACGTCAATTGCCAAAAGCTACATCATAGACCGTCAGATAAAATTCTTGAGAGGCATTCTAAACAGCCATGACTAGAATCGCTATGTGCACAGAGTGATAAATCTAGCCATCAAATCAAAATCACTTCAAGGCAGGAGAATTGCTGAATTAGTGAACATGGAAAACACCCAACAGCAAATTTTCTTGGATAACATAAGAAACACCTTCAACCAGGACAAAAGCAGCCGACGGTCTACATACAAGCGCCTAAATCCAAACCTGGAGCCAAGGAAAGCCTCAAACCAAGACATATCGCTCAACGAATACAACCGTGCAGCCCTACCCAGAATAAGACTGGGATTGCACCACCTGAGGGTAGAAACAGGCCAATGGACTAGGACCCCGAGAGAACAACACATTTGCAGCTGTGGTCCGCACATCCAAGATGAAAAACATGTCCTTTTGCATTGCAGGCTGACGCAAAGCTTACATCAGAACCTCTATCATAAAATCCCTCTGGACTCTATGGCAAATTTATTTGACTCGCCTAACCAAAACTCAGTTACTTTATATTGCCAAAATGTGCTTTCTTTTAACCGGGCACAAAGATCTCATCCCTTGCTTTTTAGTCTATTTATTTTTCTACTGTATATTTTTATGTCAATAAACTTACTATGTTACTACTACTACGTTTAAGCACTTCATTACTAGCAACCTATCACAAAAATACATATTTTGCTCTCATTTCTTTAGTTGAAGCTATCAAAAATTCCAAAGATATTACAGTTTGAGAGATATGAAATAATAAGGTGACTACCAAAGAGATATTAGCCAAAAAAATATGCATATCTAGGCATGGTGTCCAGTGTATCCTTGAAAAATTTGAACCTGGAAAAATGGAGGACAAAAGAAGAAGTAGCAGGCCTAAAAAAACAATTGATAGCAGATGAACAGTATCTGAAAGTCATGTCCTTAAGAAACAGAAAAAAAAATCCAGTAAAGACCTGACACAGGATCTGACAGATATATCTGACCATTCAGTTGATCCATCTACCTGTTTGCTGATGAATAAACAGAAACAGTCTCAGTGGAAGGGTGGCTGTCGAGAAGCCATTCTTAGGGAAGGGGAAACAGGGAGAAAAGGATGAGATCTGCCAAAATACACAAGAACTGGACTGAGAATCAATGGCAACAGGTCTTGCCCAGACCTTAATAATATTGACAAAGTATGGGATCATCTTGGCAGAGAACAGAAAAAAAGGTAGCTAACATCCAAAGAAAAGCTTTGGAGTGTCCTTCAAAAAGGATGGAGAACTATTCCTGGAAACTTCTTAAAGAAATTTCAAGAGAGCTCCGGCTATGCTGAAGAAAAAATGTGGCCATTACAAATACTGATTTTCAAGGTCATTAGAATTGTACAGATTAATGTACTGTATTTCCATTTTTGTTTGCACATGTTTCAATTAAAAAATACACCTATTTCCTATTTTCCTTGTAAAATATTAGGAATTAGAGGTGTTTGAGACTTTTGCACAACATTGTATCTGGGGCTTAACCCAGCTGCCTAAGGGTATAAGGCAGGGTACAACCTAGACAGTCTGCCAGTCCATCATAGGGCTAACACAGACAGACAGAAAATGAGTCACTCACATTCACACCTATAGTCTCACAAAAGATAAATTCTACACATACATCCAGTGTGGATTTACTTCACAAGCTCATATACTAATTGTTGCAGTTTGTTGTTGTCAATCGATCTACATTAAGGGAAACTATCGCGCGCGTAAGCCATACTGCCCTCGGCACGCCGATCTTATTTGTTCTCGGAAGCGAAGCAGAGTTGGGCCTGGTTAATACTTGCGTGGGAGCCCCCCTAGGAATCCCAGGTGCTATAAGTTTAGGGTTGCTGTGGCTCAGAAGGTAGAGCAGGTTGTCATCTAACAGGAAGGTCAACAGTTCGATCCCTGGCTTCTCCAGTCTATGTGCTAAAGCATCCTTGGGCACAACAAAATTGCTCTAACACTGGACAAAAACCTTACTCTGTGGGTTTGTGTGAACAGACTTCCTTTGAATGTGTACAGCTGAGAAATTAAAGACCCTTAGTGTTTTCCAACATAACCCTTATGCCCATTACAAAAGTCATTTATAGGAACTCTTTTATACTATTCTACCTCAATGGCTAAGATTTTGATAACATCAATCCATCCTTTTTCTTCTGCTTGTCCAATTCAAGATCACCTTCCAACTCACATACACAGTGACAGAAACGCCTGTGGCCAGCAAGCGCTCTCAAGACTCAGCTGTCATAAGGAACAAGGTTGGGTACACCCTGGACAGGTCTCCAGTCTGTTGTAGGGCTAACATGGAGAGACAGACAACCAATAACACCTATAACTAATTTAGGATTACCAAAACATTCTGACCCTGCACTCCTTTAGACTGAGAACCCACACAGGAATAACATGGAAACTCCACACAGGAAGGCACTAGCTGCCCAGTGGATTCAAACCCAGAACCTTCTTGCAGTGAGATGGCAGTGCTAATTACCACACCACCATGTCACTTCTTTAGGCCATATGGTAACTCGATTTAAGAACACCAATATTAACTGACAGTGTCAGAAGCTAAGCTGTATCGTTTCGTGTTGAAGTCAAGCCATTTTCAGCACCTTTGCTACAGAAAGATCACTCTGACTCATATAACCACAAGATATTCTCTGACAGGAGACTGACAACAGTCACATACAGAGTACAACAATATGGACAGATCTATTAAAATGCAAGTGAACTAGACACCACACCTTCCAAACCCCACAAACGCACACACACATTTACAGAAACACCTGCGGCCAGGAAGTGTTCTCAAGAGTCTGAATTAGCAGATGTGAGTCTGTCAGACAGGATACAGCACCATATCTGTCAACCTAATTGACAGAGACGTATTGGCTGGTGTGTGTGCATGAGTGTGTGTGAATATGTCTAAACTGTATGTGTGATTCAGCCCACTGGAACAGAAAGCACATACACAGAAAGCATATACTCACCGGCTACTTTACCAGGTACGCAAACCTCTAATCAACCAACTCCATTGATACAGGCTATAGTCATGGTTAAAATGAAGTGCCGGAGCTCGAATTGAGCATCAGAAAAGGGAAGAAAGATGACTGAGTATATCATTACCTTCTGATCTATTAGGATTTTCCCACACAACCATCTCTAGGGTTTACAGAGAATGGTCTGAAAAAGAGAAGATATCAGTGAGCAGCACCTCTCTGGCCAAATATGTCTTGTGGTCAGACGAAGTGGTCAGACTGCTTCAAGCTGATAAGAAGATAACAGGAACTCAAATGATTATGCATTACAACTAAGTTAAAATTATTTTTATGGATTCGGCTTCATAAAAGGAAGAGGTGATTGAATTTTGGAAACAATCGGGTGATGGGATCATGTAAAAAAAAATCCTGAAATCAACAACTATTGAAGTAAAATTGATATCAGTATGATTACCTCTGCCAAGGAGGTTTGACATCAAAGGCATGATTCTCATAGTGTCTTTGATCATGTCTTGGACATCAAAGGCACTATGTTAGACACAGACATGTAGGAGTATTAGGTGTATTAGGTTTTAGGTGTAAGTTAGAATATATGGGGGGTCGGGTGGACGGGATACTAGTTGGTGGCGGTAATGCACTATTTTGCTGTTTGCCAGCCGCCAATAAAATTTACAAGAAGAAGAAGAAGTATATACGGGGGAGACAGAGTAGAGAGGGCCCGCGGCCTTGGCTCTCTGAGCGCTTTTCTAGTTTTGCTGAGGCGAAACAAAGCAGCAACCACCATGGTCCAATTCACTAGCTTCATAATCCAACCTAATCTACCAATATAATTAACTGGCTCTTCCTTCGCTAATTTAAGTCTATGATCTGGACCTCTTGACCATGGTAACAGATCATTCATGACCATACAGTCTTTCATCCAGATTACTAAATAAGCCTGCTAGGGTAAGTTGATAACAGATAACATTCCATGTTGTCATATTTTGATCACTTCAAATAAAATCAACACTGAGGCTTTTCAAACCATATGGTGAAATCTAAATGGGTATATCCACGATTTGCATACAGTCTTTGGTCAAAACACACATTAGGGGAAAAAATGGAGGGCAAAAATAATTTTAAAAAACAGCTACAAAAACAGAGCTGGAGAGGTGAGAAAAGAGCAAAAAAGAGAAAATTCAAATACACCAAAAGCAAGGGAGAGAAATCAAGATGAGGGATGAATAATTGATCTGAAGGCCATGTGAAGCTTTAATCCTCTTGAGTGATTTTTACCAGACTCACACATAAATGCAGAGAGTATGCTTTCACCACAAATGACTTCAAATGGCCGACCCTGTGTTGTGGGTTGACACCCAAATATACAGTGCTGTGCAAAAGTCTTGAGCAACCGTTGATTTCTTTACATTTTGCTTCCAATGAGATGGTCTTTTTTTGCAATTTTAAAGGGGTCTTGAGCAATAGTTCTCCAGGCTTTTAAAGATCTCTCTTTGGACACTGGCTGCTTTTTCACTCATTTTCAGTCCAATTCTTGTACCTTAGAATTTTCAAAGGATTTTTTTGTTTGTTTGTTTGTTTGTTTGCTTTTAAGCCTGTGAAGCATTCAGGCAGAAAAAAGGCACCTAATACAAACATTGTGTCTACATGTGACAGACAATTTTGAATTGTATCTTTATGCACTTCGTTACTAACAGCCTATTTTAAAAACACACATTTTCTTCCTGCTTTTTCAGCTGAATCAATGAAAGTGAAACAGGACATGTGGAGGAAAAAAGAAGTGACAGGCCTAAAAAGTATTCATAGCAGATGAACACTATCTGAAAGTCATGTCCTTAAAATAGATAAGAAAAGACCTGACACAGGACCTGAGAAATATATCAGGCCCTTCAGTTGATCTATCTACTGCTCTCTGAAGCCTCAATAGAAATGTTCATAGTTGGAGGGTGGCTGTCATGAAGTCATTCTTAAGGAAGGAATACAGGGAGAAAAGGCTGTATGTCAAATTACACAAGAACTGGACTGAAAATCAGTGGCAACAGGTCTTCTGGAGTGATGAATCCAACTGAAATTTTTGGTTCAAATCATCATCAATATGTAAAGCACAGGTCAGGAGAGAGGTCCAATGTGAGTGTCTACAGCCATCTGTAAAACATGGTGGAGGCTCTGTCATGGTTTGGGACTGCATTTTAGCCAGTGGTGCTGGGGATCTTGACAAAACTGATAGAATTATGAATGCAGAAAAGCACCATCAGATTTTGATCCACTGTGAAATACCATCTGGAAAGCATCTGATTAGCAGCAAATTCATTTTTCAGCATGACACTGATCCCAAACACACTGCCAAATACAGTGAAAGCCTACCGGGATAGAAAAATTCACACAATGGAACATAATCAGTCATGGACTGACCTCACAAGAGCCCAGACCTCATCGTTATTAAAGCCATGTGGGGTCCTTTTGATGGAAAACAGACTGACTAAAAGGCAGCTAAGATCCAAAGAAGAGCTTTGGAATGTCCTTCAAGAAGCCTGGAGAACTATTCCTGAAGACTACTTCAAGAAACAACAAGGAAGCTTGCCTCAGAGAATTCCAGCTGTGTAAAAGAATAAAGATGGTCATACCAAATAATGACTTTCAAGCTCGTTAGAACTGTACTAAAGCCACTGATACACCTTGTCGATTTAACAAGCGTATGCCGATGTAGGAAAAAATCTGCAAATACACTGGCCTACACTGATTAAGTTTTAGGCAAGCTTTGTAAAAGTTAAGAGCGTGCTGAAGTACGCTGGTATACATCTTAGTACAGCTATGTCACTGGAAAATTTGAGCATGCACAAAATCTCCAACATTTGCCAGCGTATGGCTCATATGTCCCGCATACGCATACCATAATTTGTAGATAATTTTTTGCATATGGAGACTCACATTACATGGAGATAATGTCTAGCACACCTAAAATGTATTAATAACCTATAAGTAATGTGTTTTTAACACGTGTAACATAAATCAAATTTACCTCCAACGGATATTGCCGTTTGTAGACGAATTTGGCGTGACCCAGTTGTACTTAATGTGTTTCTCACATACAGCTACAATTGCATATGTGCTGCATTTCAGTGGTATAAATGGGCTTCAAGTTGCGAACGCTGGCAATAAGCTAGAATTCGTTGGTATTACGTTCTATATAGGTTAGCAATACGTTATATATATGTCCATTTAACATAATTGTTGTGCATATGCCAGCATTTTAGAGGAATATGGATGCGTCGACATAAGCTCGTTAAATTGTCAAGGTGTGACAAGGCCCAAGCTGTTTTTGCCATTTATGTTTGCACATATTTCAATAAATCATTGCACCCATTTCCCATTTTCCCAGCTAAATATTAAGAAATGAGGGGTGGATAAACACTTTTGCATAGTACTGTATTCTCAGAAATTTCAAAAAGCAGCTCATCTGTGACTCAGAGTAATTGATAGGCGCAAGAGTGTTAAACAAGGGCAGAGGTCAGGCTGTGTTTCAGTTCCCTGGAGCTTCTTGTTAATTAAGCATTGACACAATGGCTCCTTCATTCTCTCCCTCTTACACCCAGTCATGAGGTTGCCATCATTGCCATTTCATTCAAACCTATTTAAATCGCTCCCTCCATTCAGTGGAATTAGCAGTGAACACACACACACACACACACACACACACACACACAAACATGCACATACAAACTAGTTCCTTAGGAAATCCATATAAATGCCACAGCAAACAAATAGACCCCCCTTCTGCAGGGAGAAAAACAGGAAAACACACCTTGTGCAGCGCTGACAGGTTAGCAAGAGGTCAGCTTGCAACAGAGTGAGAGAATAAAGAAAGGCTTTGGGGGAAAACGGAAAAGTGGAAGTGAAGAATTGAAAATATGCAAATAGAGGGAAATGACGATATGAGAAAAATGCAGTTCAGTGCCAGAATCAGCATGATTAACAGGAGGTCAGCTTTATCAATGCAGCTAATCTGGCCCCAGAACGGAACGCAGGCTAATAGTGGGGAAGTTAGCAGAGGCACGCTACTGTAGTCTGCACGAACACACACACACGTTACAAATGAGCACACATGAAAGCTTTCATAAGCAGGATATTGAGGATATTCATGTGTGGAGATACGGTCCAAATATTTTGAGTACTCGGAAGAGCTAATTAGCAATCAGTGCTAACAATGGGAAAACACGCATAAGCTTAAAAAATTATTTAGAGGAAACCATGAAATGCTTTGACTAAAAACTAAAATCTTATTTTGCTGATTAAACGGTAAATCTACATTATACCTACTGCTTGGAGTTGGTTTTTGTAACACAAACTCAGGTCCATAAGTTTTGGGACAGTAACACTGGGGTTTGTTTGTAATCTTGGCTTTATACAAAACCAGTCAACGGTCAACCTGGGAATGAAGTAGAGACGTTCATCTTTAATTCAAAGGGTTTAACAAAAGAACAGCATTAGCTGTTTAGGAATTACAGCCATTTTCAGGGTCTCAAAAGTAATGGGACAAACTAACATATTTTAAATATAAGGACTGATTTTAATACTTGGATGAAAATCCTTTGGCCTCAATGGCTGCCTGAAGTCTAAAACTCATGGACATCACCAAATGCTGTGTTTCCTCCCTTGAGACGCCCCGATAGGCCTTTGCCGCTAGTTTGTGGGTCTCTCTGTCTTCAGTTTTGTCTTCAGAAACTGAAAAGCTGATCCATTGGCTTGAGATCAGATGAACGACTTTGCCATTGAAGAACATCCCATCGCTTTTGCAATATGCTTTGGGTCATTATCCATTTGCACTGCAAAGCGCTATCCAATTAGTTTTGTAGCACTTGTAGCATTTTTCCTTCTGCACGTCCACCACAGTGGATTTTAAATACAGCAGCCAAGACGTGATTGAGATGTAGAATTTTAGCTTCAGTTCAAAGGGTTTAACAAAAGAACTGCATTACCTATGTAGGAACTACAGCCATTTTTATTCACAGCCCCCATTTTCAGAGCCTCAAAAGTAAAGGAACAACTGACTCACAGGCAGTTTCATAGCCATCACTTTGTCCCATTACTTATGAGGCTCTGAAAATGGCAACCACATATAAAAATAGATGTAATTCCTAAATAGCTAATGCAATTCTTTTGTCAAACTCCTTGAATTGAAGCTAAAAGTTTCACATTTGCACATCACATTTTGACAGTTTGATTTAAAATCCACTGTGCTTTGTGTATGGATGGAATTTTGTTTAAAAAGGGGCAGTTGTCCCAGAACTTATAGACCTAACCATATAATCTCAAGCATTTAACACAATATGCATTATTCATTAACTTAGCAAGAAGAATGCATTTATTTAACTTCTTTAAAAAAATGCACCTTTTATTGGACATATCCTCGAACTTGACGCGATTCACATAAAAAGAAAGTAAATTAATAAAATAAAATACAGGAAGGGGTGGAGGGGGACCCTGGGCCTTGGCAATCTGGTGACAAAGGCAGCTGCAGGCAACCCTTTTGATCCTTCCATAGTTTTATCTTTGAAAGCCTGGCTTCTTAGTTCTTTTAGATGTTGTTAATCAAAGGCTCTTCTTCCTTCATTTTGGCCTGAGCTGAACTAAAATAAAGTTTTGAAATGAACTGACTGCAGCTTCTCAAATCAGAGCATCTTCTGTGATATGAAATTGAAAATCCTTGTATCCCCTTGCTATGATTGAAGTGGCATGTTGTAGAAAGTCTAGGGATCAGCCAAGAAACAATGAGGAGGAATAAAAATGGTCACATACAATAAAATAACAATAAAAAAAACTTGAAATGCGCCTTAGTTCCCATCTAACTGCTTATAACCTAAATTTAACTGCTCTGAGTAAGACAACACCTATCTGTAGGTGTATGTGTGTGGCAGCGTGCCTACAACCCAAGAACTAAACTTAACATCTCTCTCAACATTAGAGGCGTATTTCAGTACCAAGCCTCTCCACTACTTCTCCCCTGCAGTCTGAGAAATGTCTCCTCGTGATTCATCGGCTAATCATCCTCCATCTACCTCAGAGGGACGTCACCGCCAGCGAAGCTAGAAAGCGATGCTACTGTCCGTGATTTAGGACAGAACATTCAGAGAGTCTTCTAATCCTTATTTCGAGCGCGACAGGAGGAGACAGCCAGAACAAGCTGTTCTGAGCTGCTTTAATAATGTTCACATGAGAGGAAACCACAGACTGAGAAATTAGAGAGACAGTGCACATTGTTGCTGGCACACAGGTGTGAGAAGGACTTCGAGCTTGTCATAGAGGAATCCACCTTTTTTAGGATCACAGTCGCAATGTTTGTCAAGTTTAATAAAGGGAACTGAGGAACTAGTTTAGTACTAGAGTATGAAGTACATCGCCGTGACATCCTCTGGAGGAGCGGGCCGCAGCAGCAGGAAAATGGCACAAAACAGTCTTTACTCAAGGTCCACTTACTAGCCTTTGCTCAATCAGGAATGTAGGTCACGCAGTTGAGTCTGCAAATTTTGGGACAATGACACACTTTTAGTAATGAATAATAAATGGCTGTAATTACTGACCATTCTTTGGCCAAACGCCTTGGATTGAAACTGAGGGTCTTGGCGTCAATCACATTTTGGCTGCCCAGTTTGAAACTCAGCATTACCCCAAAACTGAAGCCTTAAACCAAAACAATCATGGCTATGATTTTTGTCATATGAGCCGACCAACAATACAGGAAGGCAGTTCCTCTGGGGATACAATGTTCTCTGTGATACTCTTTAATGAATTCATTTTCAATAGCTATGAAATCAGCCTGAAATTGCCATAGCATCAGACATGACACATAAAAGAGGCACGAACTGCATCAGCATAACTTACTTTGGAGACGCACGGATAATGTTTGCTGTATTACAACACCGCTGTAATGTAACCCTCACAGTAATCACATTGTTTAACTTAGTTTTGTTACTAAGGAGTGACTTAACTTTGTTCCTCTGGGATTTTACCCAACCTTGACTGTAACCGCTGCAGGCCTCAACTCAAACATTAACCTTAAACCTAAAATTTAACTGTGGGGACCAGCTTTTCCTTCCCGTAATTCAATTGTATCGATGCATTTTTCAGCCCCAAATGTCTGCAAAAGAAGCAGCCTCTTCCCTGCTGTCAAAAAAGTGTATAATAAGTAGGGCAGCGAGGGTGGTTTTAAGTCTGGTGGGTTCTGAGTATCCCCTGGTCTCCTATCGGCTGCCGCTTGAGACCACTACTTCATGCTAATGCACACAGATACAGTCATTACAATAGAGACCTGGGAAACCACAGACCCAAAACAGGAGTCTTCACGCAGCAGAGCTCTGCTTTGTCTCCCTCCCTTGACTGTACTTTCTCCTCTCCTCCGGTCTCCCCTTCCAGCCAAGCCAATCCTCTGGCACTGAGCAGCCCATTATACAAAGCAAATAAGCCATGGCTATAGGCTCCAACGGCTTCTCAGAAAGGGAGAGCAAGGTAGGCAAGAAGTGTGTGCGAGGGAAAGAAAGAGCCTATAAACCTCAGTGACTCTAAAAGCTTTGCCAATCTCAGAGAATGCCTTGTGGATATTAAGTGCTGGATGACTCAAAACTTTCTCTGTAGCTATATAAAAATCCCAGGTCTGTGTTGTTGTTGGCCCCTGCCAGCTTCAGAAAGGGGAAGAAAGAAAAGGAGGAAGAGAACAAGCCGACCTCCGTAAGAAGGGCCTCGCAAATTCAACAACGGCAAATTTAAATCTTTGGGCTCATAAGCTCCCTTTGAAAGTCTTCTCCCACTGTGGTGGTAATATCTTTGTCATGAAGTTCAAGCGTGTGGCAAAAGCCAAGCAAGAACAAACAGTTATTGAAAAGCAACCCTAAGTAACCTCTCCCCCAGACCTACACGCCAATACAAAGCCATCATCCGACGCTCTCCAAACCACAACCGCCACGGTCCAGAACACGTGGAGTCTGCTGGAGCATTTCTCCGCTTAAAAGCACACCACACTCTGAGCGCCATGAATCTGTGCTGGTATTAATACGCTACCGAGGCCCTCTCTGGCTCTGGCTCTCTCTCGCGCACCCTCAGGCGACGCAGTGAAGGTCACACAAACGCAAGAAATCGGTACAGAAATCAGAAAAAAAGAAATACATGGCATGGAAACGGTGTCCGTTTCTCCATGACAACAAAGAAAATGTTTACACTCCAGAGAAGGCTGCTCCTTGTTATTGGCTAGGATCCGGTTTCTATGGCGATAGAGTCGGCATCTCTGTGTTTGGGCATCATGAGCTGCGAGTGTGTTGATGTTATGTACAGTACAGGAATGTGTACACATATGGCTGTGATTAGACAAACACACACATGCAGAGATGCAGGAGGAATATCATGTGTCTCCAAATTGGATGTTTGACCAATGGCATGTCTTTAAAGCAGCACTGAGTGCTTTGATTGGCTGTTTTTCCTCCATAGTCTAACAAAATGGAAAGCTTTTTCCCCCCTAAATGGAATGGGCTTTAATAATAATTAAATCACAGCTGCACGGGTTGAATGCTCCCTAAAAGAGAGTCTACTTTTTTGATTTTAGATGCTTCTCGTAAAAATGTCTCTATGCACAAAAAAAAAGAAAAGCCAGTCATCTTTTCAGCCAGCTAAGCAACAAAAATATCAAGCACACACCCGGTAAGACAAATACATACACACGCATCCAGAACCGTGTGCAGCCTGCACAGAGGAGTGCAGCGGGAAGTAGCCGCTGGCAAGCCCCTGTAATGAGGGAACGCCAGTGAGCGCCAGGGGAAAAAAAGAAGCTGATGGAAAGAAAGATGGATGGCGAGAGAGCCGGGAAAAGAGGAAAATCCAAACAATAGGAGACAAATAAGAAGGGAGCCTCACAACAACAGCTCTGTGGAAAGAGACTGAAGGAAGGAAGAGACGTCAGGGGTGGATATCTCGGGCTTTTACCACTGTTGGTGATATCACCAGGGGCGGGGCTACATGGGGGGCTGGGGTGGCACTACACCCACCCACCCACCAACCACCCTTGTTCTCATGTCAGTGCAACCACGGGCAGAAATTACAGTAAGACAAGCTGGTCTAGCTGCCCTTTTTTTGCCCTCCTAACTGCATCACTTTTTAAATAACATCACACACAGTGAAAGATATTGGCTGAATTATAGATAGTAAATGATTAACTTGTAAATTTTGGACTCTTCCTCATGTACCTCACAGTGGTTTGTCTGCTGCCCACATTCTTTAACTGCTTTACTTTGTAATTTGTGAGACACTTTGATTCAATTCTACCACTTAGTGAAATCAAACGTATTCACAGTTGTATCCCGATTAAGTTTTATCAGCTCTTCTACCTTGCCGTTAAATCTTTTACTTTATTGTGGCCGCTGCATTATTACAGGCCAGGTATGTCTTCCAAAGCGTGTTTATTGAGAAAGGAGGGCTGTGCACATTAAAATCTTTAAAACTCCCTAAATTTTCATCCATTTTTATGTCCTTTTGTTTAGTTGTTCATTCTGATAAGGTTTTTTCTGATTTTTCAAAACCCTCTTGACCGATTAATGGACGCCCCCGTGCCACCCCATTAAAAAAAAAAAATCCTGAAACCCACCCTGTGGATATCACTGCTTATCCAGTGTGATATTCTCAAACTGAACATGTCTACACTTTTTAATCCGATGTCTTCAGGATTCTGAGCCCAATCCAGCTCTGAAGTTTGATGCTATGCACCAGTATGTCAATCTTCAGCCTCTCCCTTTAAATGGAAAATGTGGCTTAAGAATGACTACAAAAAAATGTAAAAAATCTGGACTACGTCAATGTCTATGTAACATTTTGGGGCCGAGTGAATAGTCTAATCTTAATATATTTATGATTTTGGCTTCCAAAAATTATGAAAACAAGATAATTGAAATGAATGGCTGACTTTTCTGGCATTTGTTTTCACTATGAAGCTCTCATTTTGTCTTGCACTATAGAAAAAAATAAATTTTCCAAAAATTCTTACAGAATTTTTCAAATTTTTAAATCCATGAAATAGAACTAAAATGACAAAAAAAAGTTAAAACATCTCATTTAAAACAGTAAATAACAATTAATTATTTATTTTTTTAAAGAAAATGAATAAATAAATAAATAAAATTATTTTTTCCACATTAGCATAATTTCACAAATATGCAATATTGATCTAATAGATAAAACTGTTAATACTGTAAATCCACATCTCAAATTAGAAGAAATCTGTCAAAATTCTAAGTAAAAGAAGTATAAGTTCTATAATTTTACATAAATTGGATAAATAACTGATATGTTGTGCAATTGTGGAAGTTTTCCCAATAAAATCATTAAAAATGCTTTTTTAAAATAAGTTTATAACATCTGACAGTCTGATTACTATTTTAAAAGAACGAATGCATATTTAAGATGTCCATTTTTACTGTATCGCAATTCTAGTATTTTCAGTATTATTTTCTTAAATTGTTAGTACTATCATTTTTTTAAAAAAAACATGTAATTTTGGCAATTTTGCTCAGACTATTTTCCACCAGCAACTGCAGTATTGTGCAGTTTTAAGTTTAATTACTTTTATTACATCTGTGATTGACCACATTTATAGTTTATTTCATTAGCTGTGCAAATATGCATGCAAATATTTTTAATTTATTATTTAAAATGACCACAAATACACAAGATGTTGTGTAAATTTAATGTGTTGGTTTTTTGGGTTTTTTTACAAGTTGGTTAATTTCCATTATTTTACCAATGTTTTTTGTTTTTTCTTCTTATTTTGATGCCACAGGTGCCAGAATATTACTGGGGTTTTTTCAACTGTCTCCCTTTTTTCTTACAGTGTGTGTTATATCAAGTGCACCCCTTTCTTTTACAGCTGTACAATTTCACTCTTCCCTGAAAGCCCGAAGGTACTCACAGTTCATAGTTCAAAGTTCAGCTCGAGCCAAGACAACAGAAAGAGTCTTTGGACACTAAGAGCTATCCTGCAGCAAGTCGTAACAAGGTGAACCTGTGAAAGGATCAGTAACAGTTGTCTGTAGCTTCCTTCGCCTTCAGATCTCTCAGAGTCTAACACCCTGTGCTGGCTCTGGCTCTTTATGGCTGCCTTGCAGGTCTCCCAGGGCCCACGAATCCGCCGCCGCCGCCCAGGCCTCGCTTCACTCCCATCTGCCACCACAGACATCCAGCGATGTGTGCTGCGAACCAGCTGGGAGCGGTGGTTGACCTTGTGAAACGGGCTTTAAATAAACACCACCCTACCACAATCAACTCTTTTGTTCTCCGTTTGTTTATTGCTGAAACTATATTTAAAGTTGAAAGGAAGCTCCAGCGGTTTAAAATCAGATAGATGAATGACAAATCAATGAATAGTCATTGTGAAATAATCAAAATTACAGTAGTAATAACAAAAATAATTAGGATTTTTAAAGCTCAATTTGTAGCCCATGCTTTTTGCCCTGCACTCCATGGTGTACAAAGCTGGCAGAAACTTACAATTCATCTGACAAATTATTCTAATTGTCACCTTTTAGAAAAGTTGTATCCATTTTCTGTCCTCTTGTATGCATTATAACAACTCATATTCTCTAGCAGAATAAATAAAGCTCATGTAATGCACTTGCATATATGACCACTCAAAGGGCTGTAGACTGCAAGTCACATTTTTAACAGTACAGGACTTTACCTCACAAGCATATACAAATATCATGTCTTTGGATTGTGGGAGTATTTGGAGAGAACCCACGCAGGCACAGGGCGAACTCTACACAGAAAGGCCCAAGTCGGGGTTGAAACCAGAACCCTTCTTGCTGAGAGGTGACAGTGCCAACCGAGGCACCACTGTTTTTACATCATCATCTTCACTCACCAAATTCAGATAGCTTTAACATAATTAAAGATATATTGCAACACCTGAGCAAGCTCCTGCTGCTAATGGAAGAGGAAGTTTCTACAATGATCGACCAAATCATTAAAACCGCTGACAGGTGAAATGGCTAATGCCGATCATCTCATTACAGTTCTGCTGGGAAAACTTGATTTCTGGCATTTATGTGGATGGTAACTACCTAAATACTGTAGCAGACAACATATACCCATCAGATGGCTGTCCTTTCCTGAGCCTGGTTCTGCCAGAGGTCTCTTCCTGCTAAAAGGAAAAGAGTTCTTCCTTTCCACCACTGCCAAGTGCTTGCTGACAGGGGATCATCTGATTGTTGGGGTTTCCTCTTTAATACTACAGGGTCTCTACCTTACAGTGTAAAGGGCCTGTAGTGATTTATATAAATAAAACTGAATTGAACTGAATTGATTGTTGTATGTTTCTAAACGAAAGGATTATTGAGATTCGCCAAGATGGCGGAGGTATATGTTTTCGTCAGCGTGTGTATGCTTGTTTGCTTGTGTGCAAAATAACTCAAAAAATTATGAACAGATTTGTCTGAAATTTTTTTATGGATTCAGCTTCATAAAAGGAAGAGGTGATTAAATTTTGGGAAGAATGGGTGATGGGATCATGCCTAGTATCTCAATGTGATAGGTTTATAAGATAGTTTAAGCTGAGTTTCTAACCACTGTGATTTTTATAGTTACACTATTAAAAACAAGGGCACTTATAACTAGAAAAGCACTCATAGAGCGCAGACCTCCACCAAGCATGATCCAAGGCATGATCATCAAAGGCACCAACATCAAAGGCATGATAATCATATTGCCTTTGATGATCACAAATGCATACAGATATCTTATATCACTACTTCAATAGTTACTGATTTCAGGATTTTTTGTTCGGCACAATCCCATCACCCGAGTCTTCCCAAAATTTAATCACCTCTTCCTTTTACGAGGCCAAATCCTTTAAAAAAAATTCAGTCAAATCTGTTTATAACTTTTTGAGTTATCTTGCACACAAATGGACAAACAGACAAACCAACGCAGACGAAAACATAACCTCCTCGGCGGAGGTAAAAACACTACTTAAGATTATGTCATATGTGTAGTGTGGTTCATATAGGTTCATAAAGGGGATCAAAACACAAAGCACTTAATAAGCACAACAAGAAAATCCATAAAAGGAAAGAGGAAGAAACATGAAGCCAAATACAAAGGAGGGGAACAATTCAATTCAATTCAATTCAATTTTATTTATATAGCGCCAATTCACAACAAAAGTCGCCTCGAGGAGCTTACTGAAAGAGGTGGAGGTGATGAAGGAAGTACATGTGCAGAACGAGACAAAAACAGGAAGTAAAATCAACTAGGAAACACGAGAAAATATTCTTTCCAAAATAAAACAGGATAAAAACAAAAAAGACTATGAAATGTTATGCCTGTGCTCACTGCAAGGCACCATAAGAGGTTCACAAATGTGCACCAGAAGGCAAAACAACACGTCCGACTCACTGTGATGCAGCTGCCGGACACAAATACAACGTGCAAGGTCTCCTACTGCATGTTTTATCACAGGGCATTTTTTAAAAGTTTTGGGAGGGAATAATGCAGTGAGCTGTAGTAGGAACATCACTTGCTGTTACTATGATATACATGCCAAAAAAAAACAAGCCTCAGCTCAGACTTAAGTGTGATACATTCTTGTCTTTGAATGCATCTCTGTCATAAACCAGCGATGCACACAGTAGCCGTGGCTCTTCTGTAACCAGGTGAATAAATGCTGTGGGAATTACGAGGAGCGGTCAGCTCTCAGGGGTACTCGGGCCGCACTGTGTGAAGTAGCCGATGCCTTCCCAGGTGCACACGGCGCAAACAATGTGCCTTTCACACAGAAACAAAGAGACTGGGCAGAGCGAGAGAGAGAGGAGGAGATCTACAGCACAATTAGAGCAGAGCAGATCTGTATTCCTCTGCTGCTCTGACGAACACTGGGGAGCCAATAGCTTCTGGTTTTTCAGAACAATCAGAAAAGACATGACAGAGTATGATCACACCGTGGCTTATTTTTCCTGTGAGTTCTTTTAATATGGCAGTGTAATGAGCTTACATCATGCTTAAAGGTCCCTCTGGTGGCTTTGTGCAGTTTCTGATTTAACTACGTTTCAATTAAACTGAGCCCTCACATCCCCACCTCAACTGACACTTAGATCCTTAAAAAAGACACTTTGTTTCAGATGTTTTCTATCCCATATCTATTTTCTGCTCGGGTGTTATTATCTAAACTGTCTGGCACCTGTTTGATTTGCATGCGTTTGATCCGTTTCACAATGAAAGGAGACATGTGGCTGACACCTGCTAACGTGACCGACAATAGCCCTGACCACAATCAGAGGTGGTTTACACAGGCGTGTAATACCTGGATTTACAGATTTCTTTTTTTTTTTTTGTTCTCCCTCTTGATGTGGCTTTAAAGCTCAAATAGAAGGAGAGGTTTCCACAAGGCGAAGTGCGGCCTGGCGGTAGAGATCAGGATCGACGGCAAACAGCCTTGGAATCGTAAAGTCTCCAGGCTTGTGCGAACATCATTAGGGACAGCGCTAATAGCCACGGAGCTAAACATGGAATTCAGCGGGGTTAGATGCACGTTACAGATTGATTTCTTAGCGTAGCGCCTGGTGGATAAAAGGGGCCTAATAACAGAGTGAAGGAGCCAGCTGGGGAATGCTAATTAGCCACATAGGCTAACAATCAGCTCTAATGGGTGCTGAGTAAATACCAGCGGTTGGCTAATAGTCATTAATGTCCTGCAGCAGTGTGAGATAACTGTAACATCACACTATTATTTGGAAGTTTGTGTGTGTGTTGACGAGGTTTTGTCCTCCTGAGGGCTAAACAGCCTCTCATGCATGACGAAAGGTGATTTTCTACTCGGTCTTGTACTGTAAGAAAATGAACATGGTATTATGAATCCAGGGGGGGACTGATTACATTACAGATGCTCCACTGAATATAAATAAATCTAAACAATAAAAAATATTAAGATAAAAGCATATAAACCCGATTTGCAAGACAGTTCAATTTGTAAGCATAAGGACTCCAGAGTTAAACAATAATATGTACAACATATACATGATATAAAAATAGATTATAGTCCAGGTATTATAGGGAGGAGCTGGTGAGTCTAATTGCCACAGATAGGAATGATTTCCTATGGTGGAATGAGTCTGCTGCTATAAATGGGCCTCAAGTTGTGAATGCTGGCAATACGCTAGCATTCGTTGGTATTTCATTCCATATATGTTAGCAATATGTTATGTATACATCCATTTAACATTCTCTGTAAAAGCTAGAGGTGACTGTGTGGGAAAATCCCAGTAGATCAGTACCCTCTGAACTACTCAGACCAGCCCATCTGGCACTAAAAACTATGCCATGTTCAACTTAAATCCTTTTTCTTCCCTATTTTGACGCTTGGTTTGAACTTCAGCAGGTTGTCTTAAACATGTCTACGTACCTGAATGCATGCAGTTGGCTGATTAGCTATTTGCTAATCATGTTGAACAGTTGTACCAGTGCCTGTATGTTTATTGTGTCCAACATAATTTTCACTGCTGTAAAAGGGATTTCTCAAGTTTAGCATAAAGAGTGTCTTACCTTATCTTGCCTTAATAAAAATGAATGTAGTTCTGTATAGCAGCTGATAGTTTTGAGCTAGCTCAAAGTCAGATATATTTGAACTACTTAACCGTAGCAGCTCTCCTCTCTCAATAGTTTGACTCAAAAAAATTGGTAACGTCCAACGTTCCCTCTAAGCTGTGCGCACTACTCCCGCAATCGCGCACTGCTCCCACGTCCTCCACACACAGCAAATCTATGCAGCACACATGCGTGCAGCAACTCTATGCAGTGTGCATTCAAGCGCACAGTTTAGAGGGAATGTTGGTAAAGTCTATCTTTGGCAAATGGCTGAATGACTGGCTTTGCTACTGCCATTTACTTTCTTTAACTGCAAATATATGAGACCACCATTCACCAAAAACATAAGTCAGTTAGCTTAGCTTTGCACATACTGGAAACATAGCAAAAATTAGCCTGGCCCCGTCCAAAGATAACACATTTTCTGACCAGCTCCACTAAGGCTCAGTGGCAGAGCTGGTGCTTGTATATAATGTGCTCTACAATAACTTTGTGTCTTTTGAGATAAAGGGACACAATCTCAATTCCACTTTGGCTTTCTTATACCCTTTAGATATATATTCATTACAGTTAGCATCCAAATATTTTACCGTATGAAGCGAGTGTGTCCCACGACTGGGAACTACAGCTAAAGTCAGAAGTATTTTACTTACATACAGTAACAGAAACTCATCTGTCCCTCTGTACCCCAGCATTTGTCTTTTGAATTGCAGTTTTTTGAAAGTCAGGACTGTTTGACTCACACGGCTCTTAATCGGAGTGTCGGCAGCAGCTAGGCTAACCCCGTTCAGTTGTTTCAGATTAGCATCAGCAAGACGGCTTGATTGCAGCTAATTCACTGGGATCACACAACACAAGACACTAATGGAGCTCCTAATGAGTGATCTGTCCACAAATGAGAGCTGAAGGCCACTTTGTTAACTTTTAAAGGGCTCTTTGCTCTGAGGAAGAAAATAAGGCAGCAGAGATGACAGGGTTTGACTGAGCGGTAGGATGCTAATCCACAGAGGATGGTCCATAAAAAAGAAATTTTACGAATCATTTACAGGCCGTGCTGGTGTTAACTGTTAGCATCGGCTTTGAGCTTTGACCTTGATTGACGATTACTTTTTGGCATTTTCATTAACGCTATTAATTTCCCTCAATGAAAATGACCCGTGCTCTGTTTTTCAAGAGCTGCATATCTTCTTACCTGAATAATTGCTTTCATAAATGCTTTTCCCACAGATATGCACATGTATTGCTGGCCTAAAGAGGGAAATGTCCATTTATTTTCAGTGGCACAATGAAGGCGATTGATCAACAGGGGGCCTGCTCCTTTGCCTTTTCTAAATGTCACACAGGGTCCCCCAGGAGCCTTAGCTACTTGTGCTGACACAAGACGACAACACTAACTCACTAGGCTTCCTGCATTAACACTTGTAAGCTTCGTATTCTATCCTTTGGGTTCCTGATGAAGAGGGAACTTAGAAAAATAACCTGGACGTAAGCAAAAGTGTCAAAAATCCATCAGTACTGACAAAAGCGTAATTGCAGGTTGCGCATGAAGTGACAAGCAAAGGAAATGAAAGACACAACGTGTTGACCGTAAGATTAAAAAATGACAAAAGCCCATTCTTGCCCACACACTCGCACACGCACACCCTCTCCTCCTGTCAGAGTTAAGTATCTCCTGACACGTCGGCAGTGCCAATCAATTCCCATTTGCATTGGAGCCATGCTTCTCATTAAACTGCTGGTCCACTTTTTCTCCTCTGGGACTTGACATCACTCTATCGCACACTTCATCTCTCCTTCTTTCACTCCCTTTCTCTGGGAAAGAAGTAGTGGTTTAATCCCCAAATCCTTTCATTCAGAGGCAAACAGAAGGAGGACGACATTGATCTGCAAAAAACATTCAAGCGTTCCATATAGGTATGGCTATTTCAGGAAACAAATGGTGTGTATGTGTGCATCTGCTTTATTTCTTCTCAAGCCCAACTTACATCTGTATACATCCACTGATCAGCTCACCATGATTACAATTAATGATAAGCTTGCATTCTGTATCTCATCAATAACCCTGTACGCAACATCGAGGCAGTTTTAACAGGGTGGCACTGCAGCGAACGGTTTGATGGAAGCCGCTGCCTGCCGCCATTTATATGCACCGCTGCATCACTACAGTCGGTCTTTTCCACAAGAGTAGTAAATGTGTGTGGGCAGCTACCTGGGAGCAGGGATGTGGAGGCAGCAGGTATAAAGCCACAGGGGCCCGAGGCGGGCAGCGCTCTTCCACTGCAGGGATGCAACGTGTTTAGAGACTAAAACCCTCTATTCCATTAGCTCAATGAGCATTTGTTTCCATAGCACTACGCCAGGATCTGAAAGAGAAAAAAAAAATCCGCCTCGCACAAGGTGAATCCTAATTAACAAAGGATTCCCATAAAGCTTTGGGATTTACCGTCAGGCTTGTTGGAAACTCTGAAACCATTCAGGGTATTAAGCTGAAAGGAGAGTGTAGCATGTGATAGGGAGATGGGAGGATGGTGGAACATAATCTTTTGCTAAGCTCTGTTGGTTTTGTTTTGTTTATTTTTCTAAAATCATCTCAAAACTAAAACCATGGAGACCGTCTTTCATTTGGTTTCACTAAGCTTAGAATGAAATCCTCTCCAGGTAACAAGGCTATGGCTGTCAGTTCTTATTGCAGAATATGTGCAGTTTAAAGTAAAAAGTATTTTTTGTCAATATGCATGTAAGATAGGCTCAAAACACAAAAGGCTTTAAGAAACCGCTGTGTTATGCTAATGTGGTATGGTACCACAGGGCACCCAGAACGTCTGAAAAATGAAGCCAACTTGGAAGTGACAAAAACTGCAATTCCTCAATTTGCCACTTGAGGCTCTCTCCAAAACAGCATGAAAATAACATGTTTACACTCTAGCATAAAAAAGGGTTTTGGTTTGTAGGTAATTTTGCTATTTGTAACCACTGTATGAGGGTGAAGTATTTTAGAACTTGTCCATTTGAATACTGTAAAGACTAGTGGCAAGGCAACTACTTGTAGCCAACAAATGCAAGTAAAACTACAAATGAGATGGCAAAAACTACATGTGGAAGATGGTGACAGGTGCTGGGATAGCTCCACCTGTTAATAAGAAAGGCATTCGGGAGCTGAGTACTTTGTGTTTGAGGTGGATGACCAAAGAGTGATAACTGATTCAAAAAAGGCAATATGTAAAAAATGCTATCGTACTTTTCAGACCAATCAGTAAATACTTACAATTTAGGGAAGCAACTGAAAGAGACAGCATCCAGATCTGTTCAAAGAATTTAAGGTTTCAGTTCATACAAACAACATCAAAGTATTATCTTTCTTATGTTATCCTGAAATAAATATTACCATCTAATTTGAGACAGCTGGTATTGCCGCTGTGAAATCAACTCCACAAACTAAAATTTCTGCAGTGGCTACCATGGTATGAATGCTTAAACTATCATAATGTAACTAATGTTAGTATTCCTTTCAAAAACCTTCAACTGGTAAAGAAAAAGTAAAAAAAATACATGAAAAATGATGTCATTCATAGGAATTATTGTGGAATAACAAAAAGCTAGCATATAAATCATAGCACTGCGTTATATACTGCTGGTGCTTCTATTTACAGAAAAGCAAAGACATTTTTAATAGGAGTTTCTGTTTAAGTATATGGGATATTATTATTATTATTATTATTAAATACATTAATAATTATTAAATGTATTATTAAATAAAATTATTAAATTAAAATACCATGCCACAAATAAATCTAATGACAGCATTTACGTACTGATGGCAGAGGGGCACGCACACACAGTCATATTAGGAACATTACAATCCAGACCAATACTCTTAGGAGTAGTGATTCTTGTGAAAATGGAAAGGTGCCTGTTAAACAACATGTATGACCTCTACCTTTAGCTCAGCTTTGGTGAAGATCTACTAAATGCTGTGTGCAAGTTTCACTAAAATCCGTAGTACCGGTACTCTTGAAGGAGAAGCAATTCTTGTGAACTGTGGATGGATGGACAGACAGATGGACGGACAATGGATGCCTTACCATGGCATGATCTCATTGGTTCTTCAATCAAATTAAATAATTATATCAGCTTGATCTTTCTGATACAACTGATGGACTGTGAGAATATTACTGGAGAAGGAAAGAAGGCAGCTGTGATAGATCACATGTGATATTTTTTTTGATTTAGGAATTTTTTCTAATCTTCCTCATACTTAACAAACTCTTGGATAATTACTTTCTACCACTGCAGACAGCATAATGTTCCATTTCTACTTGTGGCAGTTTCCCTGATGGTCTCTGAGACATATTTCTTTGCAAAAGCTACACTAAGTACAGCCCTGTGAAAAAGAGAATACACCCTCTTTCAGTTCTAAGGATTTATTTGTCAGGACATAACAAAAATGGTCTGGTCTATAGCCGGTCTTGAAATGAGGTGAATACAACCTCAGATGAACAACAACAACACATGATATACTACATTGTTCTTGTTTATTTAACAAAAAAAGGCCACAATGCAGAAGCAGCGTGTAAAAAAACTAAGTACACCCTCATTTCATAAGGGGGTAAGTAGCAGTCAGGTGCTACTAATCAAATGCACTTAACTGGTCAGCCAGTGTGGCTACCTTCATCAAAGCAGAGGTTTGGCAGTTTGCTAGTCTGGAGCAATCAGGTGGGTGTTAACATGATGCCAATGAGGAAAAACATCAGCAGTGATCTTAAAGAAGCAACTGCTGCTGCCTATCACCCTGGGAAGGGGTTTAAGGCCATTTGCAAACCATATGGAGTCCAGCATTCAACCTTGAAAAAGATTATTCACAAGGGAAAAACATTCAAGACAGTTGCCGAGCTTCCTAGGAGTGGACGTCACAGCAAATTCACCCCAAGGTCAGACCGTACAATGCTCAGAGAAACGGCTAAAAAACCAAGAGCTACATTTCAGACTGTACAGACCTCAGCATGTTAAATCTTAAAGTTCACGACAATAAAGTTAGAAAAAGACTGAACAAATATGGCTTGCTTGGAAGGGTTGCCAGAAGAAAGCTTCTTCTCTCTAAAAGGAACATAGAGGCATGGCGTAGGTTTGCACAGTTGCATCTGAACAAACCACAAGACTCCTGGAACAATGTCCTTTAGACAGGAGAGACTGAAGAAGAGATCACAATACAGAACCACGTTTGACAAAATCCAAACACAATATATCAGCACATCTCATACCAACTGTCAAGCATGGAGGTGGAGGGATGATGATTTGGGCTTGTTTTGCGTGCACAAGACCTGGGCACCTTGCAGTGATTTAATTGACCATGAACTCCTTTGTGTACCAAAGTATTCTAGAGTTAAATGTGAGGCCGTCTGACCAATAAAAGCTAAAGCTTGGCCAAGATTGGGTCAATAGAATGGTTGAAAAAGAAAAGAATCAAGATGTTGCAATGGCCTAGTCAAAGTCCTAAAAATGTGTTATCTTATTTCCAACACTGTCAGTCAATTCTAATCAAACAAGACGTGATGATGAAGCACAATCACGGTGTTGAACATTAAGGTCTTCATAAATAATGAAGGATAGAGGATATTTTCCCCTTATGTAGTCACGAATATATGACCGGCCTTTACAAGAAACATAACTGCATGAGTTTAAAGGAGACTTTCCTTCCTGGAAAGAAACCACATAGGTTGCAAGTTAGGGGCTGTGTGAATAATAAGTTCATGTGAAATGTGCGCTGATGATGCCATCTTTATATAGTTCAGGACCCTCTTAACATGGAAATGCAGCTTTCTCAGATTTAACATTGTAAAAGTGTGTATTTTAATCCAAACCATGATCTTTTTCATGTCTTTTCAAAAGACTATATCTAAGAGATGGATGTAGTCACGATGATGTCACCCTGTGGTTTCTAGACTTTGCATTTTGAAGCTTCAAACTCAGCATTCTGGCTGTCAGGATTTTTGGAGCCAAAAGTGACCATATTTGGACGAGAGGGTTCACATGGTAAACCCATCTGCAATACACACACATACCCTCCCACTACGTCATGCTAAGTAATAGCGCTAGAATTTCATACAGTTGGACCAGATGACTTATATGTTTGTTCAGCTGGTTTAGAATCAGATGTCAAAATGATAATGGCAACTGTAACCTGATTCTACAGAACTGTGCACCCTTATGACTGTTTATTC
>VUQH01037836.1:0-18008 GCA_015106775.1 Etroplus canarensis | reverse complement strand
CACACACACACACACACACACACACACACACACACACACACACACCAAAAGGTACAGTGCTATCTTGTCATTTTTAAAATAAATCAAAATACTGGCTTCTGAAACGCAACAACTTAAGAAATAACTTGAAAAGTATCTCCTATATATTGTCTCATTAAAACCCACTAGAAAAATTGCCATTCCAATAAAGGAAATTAGCTCATTGTTGGCTGATGAACCTGATGAAACCTGGCCTCTTTTCAGTACAGTATTAGTTTAGGGGCTGTTGACTCCCATGTCATGAACCAGATCTAACTATACTTCTTTTTCCTTTTTTGCTAATTTTAATTTCAGCATCAGGCTCTCTATTGTCCACAAATGTTCAAATTCACAAAAGAAAGCTTACATGAGTGATACCAACAATGCTCTGACTGAAACTGACTGACTTAGGGTGAAGTTAGGAGTGAATTTCTGGGCAACTTATTACCGGGCCAGTAATCACTAGGGATGGAGCCCTAAAGAAGTGCTTGAGGCTATTTTAAGGGAGACCAATTTTGACAAGGGAGGCAGCTACGCATAGGAAGAAGTTATGTGCTGTCTATAAATTGTCTTTACGGGCACACAAACTGAGCTGCTGACTGAGTTAAAACTGATCCTGGGGAAATGGCATTAATGCATATTAGAGCAGACGATATTAGGTAACCTAGAAAAGGTCTTTTTTTTTTTGTTGTTTAATCAAATGAAGTTTACAAAACAAATCTTTGATGATCTGAGAATATTGAATATGATTTTTTGCGCCAAAGTGTATCAGTGTTTTGTCTTAATTCTCTTGTCCTAATCCTCTTGTCTTAATTTGGCTCTGTTATTGATAAGCCAGAAAGACATAAAATGAATCAGAAATTAAATTGAGTTGATGTTGAGTCATAATATAGTCTGACTTTAAATAGCCATTTTGTTTTGATTATTTAATGGGATTTATTATTACATGATTAATTCCCTACAGTGATTCATAATTTTCATGACAAAGTTATGAGCCTTGATTTCTGACCAATAAAAGCAGTTCCATTTCTCCTCATGTGGAGGCTTAGATGCTGATGCTAATGATTTTGTGGTGTTAAAACAGAGAACAGTCAGTTGGTCATACTGGCCAGAAAGTCCACCTCCAGAGTGATTTTTGCTGACACAGTGGATTCCACAAGTGTAGGAGGACCATCTCTTAGCTGTCTGCTTGTAACCGCTTGTAACCACAATGGGCCCTGATATTTCTGATAACCATAATGCAATAAGAGTTGTGGTTGGGTCACTGACAAACGTACCCATGATTACATACACACCCAGCCACTATCGAATCTTTTTTCCTGCAAAGGTCATCTAACACTCCAACAGGGAGGACAAATATATAATTTTGATCAAATTATATATTTGTCCTCCCTGTTTTCTGTTTTTATCATCTCTGCTTGTTCTGTTATACATTTTGTCATCAGACTTTTTATAATCTTGTTCACTTTGATTTCAGTTTAACTGACAAAAAATAATTGTAAATATAGTCAAATTTTAGTCATTTCATGTCTTGAATAATGTCTGGTTATATGCACCAAAACTTGTCTTTTAGGTTTAACAAACATGTTCCTAGTATTTAATTATTCATAAAATGTTAGTGTTGTTATTTCATGTTGGGTGTTTATATCTGCATTCACTAGCTAGTGTTAGTTTTTGGCTTTGAAGGCTTAAAGCTAAATTAGTTGTCATGTTATAACCACAGCCCACTCACCCTCTCATAAAAATGTCACTCTGTAACATAATTAGTGGTCAAAACTCCACTCAGTGGCTTTATTTTGGCAGGGGTTTGAATAACTTAGAATCAAGTGCATTTCTAAGGAGACTACAACATTTTTTTCTCTTTCTAAATGCAAGGAAATTGACACATATACATAATATACAAGAAAAGAAAACAGTAAAAGAAAGGGGAAGAAAAGAGAAAGAAGGTAAAGACTTTTTTAAAAAAAAATTTAAAAAGGAAGTACGAAGGCAACAAAGGTAGGCTGGAGGAGAGTCAGACCTCTGCAAACCCTCAATGTTTTCAATCAACCTTGAGAGGAGATAATTGACACTTTGTGCAATTGACAAAATGCCTCATTGATTTATGCAATGAGATTTAATGTAGTTCTGTGCAGTACAGTGCAGTGCAATATTGGGATAGCAGGTGGCTAACAGTTAATAAAAACAACTCATTTTCTCATTTACTGCAGAATCAGACTGGAGTATCAGAACAGACCAGACACACATAGGCCAATTATCATCAGCCATTTAAATGGAGGGTGTGTCCATACAGCTTGGAAGCCAGCTTTGGGAAAATCCTTGCAGCTGTTACTGATTATCAGCTTAATATTTAGCCAGCAATAAAAAAAACACTCCTGAAATGGCTTTTTCAGACATGGGCACATTGGCATTAATAAAATGTATTAAAGTGAAGTCACTGTGATTTAGACATAGTCACTTTTACCTCTATTTTACTCATGGCTACATTCACACATGTGTCAGTAACACAGATATTGGCCTCACATATTTTACCAAGCATGCAGAAACTTGCTGGTCTTGTGGCAATGTGCTTTGTATGCATTACTTTGAACATGGCATAGTTGTTGGTGCCAGATGGATACATCCATCTCTAGGATAGAAAGAGAAAACATCCAGTGAGCTGCAGTTCTCTAGGCTAAGCTGTCCTGTTGATGCCAGAGGTAAGAAGAGAATGGCCAGACTGCTTGAAACTGATAGGAAGGTAACAGTAACTCAAATAACCACTTATTACCACCAAGGTATGCAGAAACACACTCTGAATGCACAACATGTCGACTCCTGTAGCAGATGGGCTACAGCAGCAAAAGACCACATCAGGTGCCACTCCTGTTAGCTAAGAAGATCGGTGAGGCTATACTTTGCACAAGCTCACCAGAATCGAATGATCGAAGATTCCCCGGTCTGATGAGTCTTGAAAAGTTGGATCAGACTTTAGTATAAACAACATAAAAGCATGGATCCATCCTGGCTTATATCGACAGTCCAACCTGGCACTAACCTGATGTATCTAATAAAGTGGTCAGTGAGTGTATGTCTTTATTTCTCTTTGTTTGCTGCTTGGTGCTGCTGCCTGTGAGAGAGCTCCCTCTCACAAAAGCAAGGAGAGTGAGCAGAATTTTCTTTTCTGATCTGGGAAATTTATGCATTAATCTTATTGCAAACCAGAAAGTGAAACTACGTGAGACAATGTTCTGGACGGGCTTTCATTAGTGTGATGAGCAACTCATAATCAACTCACAGCCTCACCCTTTGGTTTTGGACTCCACATTTTAAAGCCTCAATTTTAATGTTTTTTTTCCTGGTGCCATGGTAATTTTTTACATATTTACATATGACCATATTAAAAGGAGAGGATGGAGTGCTAAATTATCAGCTAATAGGAAACTTGGTTACTGCATTTATAAACTGTGTTGGTGCATCTAATATCTGCTAATAAGGTACACATCTAATGGACATATAAAATGCTAGAATTTCATTGACCAAAACTGCAACACTTACTTCTTAGATGGCCTGTACTTCACAGCAAGTCATAGAATTTGTCAGCTGATGGCAGTCAAATATTCCAGAATGCTCTAGTAACACATACAAAGTTCTAAAGGAGAGGTCCACTTAAATGACTTCAGCGAGCTGAGTCAAGGCCCAGCAAACACAGAGCTTCATATGTGCATGACCTTTAATCTGAGTAGTTCTGACACAATCTCCAGTATCCAGATGGATGAGTTATAAAAGAATCACCCCCTGTATAGTTATTATGAAGGGGAAAACTATCCATAGAGGTTAAATTTTTTTTGTTGTACCAGGTTGTAAATATGCTTTTTAATGAGGTCAAATTCGGCTTTTCATGTGAGGGTTTGTTGCGATCGACTTACCTTTGGAGCCAGCCTCAAGTGGTCACTAGATGAACTGCAGTTGGATTTTTCTTCTAGCCCTTAGGGTTTCTGTTTGCTTGTGCATGTGGGGTCAAAAAGTCAGAACAGTTTTTCACATACAGACATGTTGGTGTAATCAAGTAATCACACAAGTGTAATCTAATTACTAACATCTGTGGTGTGGTGTCACCTTTTCAAGTTCTCATTACATATAATCAGTGTCTTCCCAAACACACCTCTCAAGCGCACCATACCTCCTTGTAACCCTTAAAAAAGACAGCACACAAGGGTACTCTGCCTTTTGAGCAATGTGCACAAAAGTACACACATGCACATTTTCACTCATGCATGCACTGTAACTACTGATGCCATTAAGACCTCCAAATAATAGCTGCACTAATGAAGTGGAGGGTGCATCGGTGCAGAATAGAATTGTTTTTGAAAGCAGTTGAAGAGGTCTGCGCTGCATCACAGTGATGAGTCAAACAAAACGGGCAAGGGAAAAATTTATCATACTTCTCATTTGGATGCATCCAGTGTTCAGGATCCTTCTCATGCTCGGAGTAACAGGGTGTACCCCTGAGAGAGTGTGAAAATATGCATGCCTGCACTGGTCTTCATACATGTGAATGACACTGTATGGGTTCATAACACATTTCTTCTCTTTTTGTCTGTGTTTGCATTTTGTGTGTTTAATCACAGAATTTGCTCAGGCACACAAAGGTTCAAGCTGAGTGTAGATTAAATTAAGATACAGTTCAAGGGGATTGCCTGAAGTTCAGATATGTGCACAGATGCATGCAGGTCTAGATTAAATTAAGATACAGTGTTGAGGAGCTGCATTATACTGATGAGCACACGAGTACTTGTGTGTTTTGCCATCTGCAAATGCCAAGCAGTCAAAATGCCCCGCCAGTGATGTTATGTTAGGTTCATAAGCCCGTGGCAGTATTTGTCCTCTGTCCTTTGTACCGTGGTAAAAGTGCACTCTACTCTGTCCTTGTCTGTGTAACATAACAGTGAGAGGGGCCGAGCAGGCTCCTCCCTAGCTATGTGTCCTGCCTCCATTAGATAATTGAAGACACTAATCCTCATTATTCAGGATTTGCTGCTCAGATGTAGAGTTCAGATCTATCGTTATCAGGTCAGTGAGTTACGGCATGTTTTCAATGTGGCTGCATAGTATACCGTGAGTTTACAAAATAATTACAGATTTTTTCATCTCTGTATAGTTTTATTTTTCTAAGTTGACCAGTAGAGTATTGGCTTTTGTTTTATAATAAATAGTAACATTTATAAAGAATTAAAGACAGAGGCCAAAATAGCTTATTTCATGAACAAGGGTATAAAATGACCTGTTAACCACAGGTTTTTTTTCAGTTTTATACATGTGGGCAGTATCTGCCTGTCTGCTTCATGGGTTCAGAAAAAAGGATTTGAAAAATCTGTTAGAGCTCATAAAAGTTGGGAAGGAACACAGGAAGATTGGTGATCTTCTCAAAATGAGTTGAAACACAGTTGCAGCAGTAATCAGGAGGTATAAAACAAGTTAAAGTAGCAGTAATCAGAGCCACAGTGACCATCTTCCTAAAATGTTACTTTTACAATTTATTTCTGAGAAACAGATGGGCAAATGCTTCACATTTGACATTTCAATGAAAATCTTGAGATTTTGTGTCACCTCAGACAGTGTGAATGACATTGCATAACATGAACCTCATCAGACAGCCTCAAAAAACTTTTCTTGTTCTTTGGTAGTTAAAGTGCATTCTTTGGCAAGATCAGGGAATAAAAAAAGTTTTTAGATGGGATACAGTGTTTTGCTTGAACCTTGCCAGGACTACCACAGTGAATGCATAGTCCTGATAGTGATAACGTGGGAGTGTGATGCTGTGTGAGTGCAAAGGGTGTTAGAGAGATGACATTTATAGAGGGCATCACGAACTGGCTGACAAGATGACTCCAGGAGCATTGGAGAAGAGTATTGCAGCATGATAACAATCCAAAGCACACTCACGAAATTACAGAAGCATTTTAAAAAAATAAAAATAAAATTGCATCAAGTATGTTGCTCAGCATGAATTCAACAGCACACCTTTTGAAGTATTTCAAAGAGATGGGTAAAGCAACACAATCCCTGTCGCAAAGGGCAGGCTGGAAAAAAACTGTTGAGTAATTGCAGAATATCCTCCTAGAAATGTTTGCAAGATATGCATCCTCCACACCAGGAAGAATTAATTCTGTAATCAAAATAAATACTTTATGGACAAAAGTATTGGGCTGCACCTCTTTATCATTGAATTCAGGTGTTTCATTCAGCCCCATTGATGATTTGCATGTGTATAAAAGCCAACACTCCTGCTGACTCAACAACTGCATAGTTCCAGACCTCCTCTGGTCTTAACATCTGCACAAAAATTGTGCATCGGAAGCATCATCAGACTCAGACTCAGAATCAGAATACTTTATAGGTCCCGGTGGGGTTTCCATGGCCGAGCAGCTGCATTTAAGCCTTACGTCACAAAGTACAATGCCAAATGGTAGAGTG
Organism: Etroplus canarensis; assembly: GCA_015106775.1. NCBI lineage: Eukaryota > Metazoa > Chordata > Actinopteri > Cichliformes > Cichlidae > Etroplus > Etroplus canarensis. The sequence goes on along the minus strand of VUQH01037836.1, from coordinate 11,534 downwards.
GTGTAAAGCATGCTGTCATGGGTCTCTGGAACAGTGGAAATGTGTTCTGTCAAAAGAATCATACTTCTTTATGTGGCAGTTTGATGGATGAGTCTGTGTTTAGTGAATACCTGACTACACTGGGCGAAGTTTGGAAGAGGATAAGTAATTTCCCTTCTGGGATTAATAAAGTATTCTGATTTTTATTCTGGACAATTATATTCTTCCAGCTTTGTGGGAATAGCTTTAGGAATGCCCTTCTTATGTTCCAGCATAACTGTGCCCAAGTGCCAGAAGCAAGTTCCACAAAGGCATGGTTGGATGAGTTTTGTGTGGGAGAACTTGACTGGCCCCTAATAGACCTGAGCTCAACCCCACCCAACACATTTGGGATGAAAGAAGACAGTGAGCTAGCCCTCTCGTCAAACATCAGCGTCTGATGTCATAAATGCTCTTCTGCATGAATGGGAAAAATTCTCACAGACACACTCCAAACTCTTGTAGAAAGCCTTCTCAAAAGAGTGGAAGCTGTTATAGTTGCAAAGGGGGAACCAACTCCATATCAGTGAATTTAGAATGGGATGTCATCGTTGATCCTGTAGGTGACAAAATATTGTTGTTCATATGTGTGTATATAGAATAACATAGATTATATGACATATAATGTAGTTTGTCATAAACACTACAGAAAAAAAACAAAGATTTCAGTGTCATCAATTAAAGATGTGCTGACTTTCTTTGCATTGGCTTTCTATTGTGCCTGTATTTTTATATAGTAAATGTGAACTCTTTAACTGTACATAAGGAAAAGTACTCTTCTGTTCAACTAACCTATTGTAAGATGATAGAGTTTTGAATCATTTGACAAAGTGATATTGCACAAGAATATACTCACTTCTGTTGTCATAGCTTCACATTTTAATGCTTTTCTAAATTCTGATAGTATTTCGTCACATGCTGAATGACCTTCACTCTGCATATGAGTGACATTTTGTGTAGTACCCTCAGTGTTGATACAGTCTGTCTTGCAAATCCAAAATTCTGCAACTCCACCAATGCCAAACTATTTTTAGAGACAGTCATCGTCAGTCAGCGTAACATCACTAACAGCCACCTCCTCTTCAGTGGCATTCAAGTCTCTCTGCTGGCTTGTTCTGCTCTTCTGTTCACCCCTTTATAGGCTATCCGCTAAGACTTCACATTCTGACAAATTTAATTGGTTGTTTGTAATATAAAACGGCTGTGAGGCACAATGAATGTAATAACAAATATCTAATCTTTAAATTAGCTAAACAATTTCAACCTTGTTTGTTGTTGATATTCATCTGTTTATGGGGTAAATAACTTAAGAGTGAGGACAGTTCATAGTCAGCGGTAGACACTTAAGTGCGCAGAGAGATGGAGTGGAGAGATGCATTAAAAAGGAGGTAGATCAGTGCAGTCCAGTGAACATTGCCGTATGTTCCCCCTCATTACCGGGCTTTAGAAAGCAAGAAGCCTGATAAAACAGACTCGTGCACACACGTACTGTTAGAGCAGTTGATGACATTCTGTGGATGTTAACAAATTAGTTTGCTTGGCAGCACTTAATTTAAAAGTCAGACCGTTTTTGGCTGATACCACTGCATCCCTATGTTCACTAAACTGTAGTCCTTCTAGCAAAGTGCATGATCTTATGAGACATAATAAACCTATTTACCTTTTTAAAGAGAAAAAATAATAAAAGGCTGTGTGTCAAAAAGTATTGACTCTACAGAACAGGATAAAGACTTAAAGGATAATTCCAGTTTATTTTAAACTGTCTTTGTGGCTCATTCCAGCTTTGAGCTCATCCTTCTGAAGTACTGAGAAGTTATTGTAATGATGTGTCCATCCACAATTCAGAAAAATTGCTGCTCCTCCTAGAATATTTGTCAGATTTAAGTGAAACTTGCACCCAGTGGTCACCTAATGGGTCTTCATGTAAATTTTATTTGAGATCAAGGTCATCGTTGTCTTTTACCAGCACATTTCCATTTTCACAAAAATCACTTCTCCTAATTTTGATCTGGGTTATAGTGTCCAAAATTGTTCATCTGTGCCTCTCTGCCATCTAAATGTTGTCATTAAGTTTATTTATGGCCATGTTAGGGCTGGTAATGTAGTGGTTTACACATTTGCCTTATAAGTGAAATGTCCTGGTTTGATTCCAGCTGGGGACAGAATTTAGTTACTTGGTGTGTGAATGTTGTTATTGTGTTCACCTTGAACTCTGGTTATCAAATAAGAATCTGAATAACTTGGATTAATAAACTTAGTCAATTTTGAACTTTAAATTCCCTGGTTACTACCTGTAAAACTCTGAATTGTCTTATCTTATCTGACTTTTTTCCATAAGGAGGATTCCCTTGATCACTGGTTATTCTCAGTTAAAAAAGTATACTACTTAAATAATCAAGTAGGAATTCATTTGCATAAATTGTGCCGTTTGCTCTGAGGAGTTTAAGGGATTAAACCTGATCACAGAGCACATAGGCTGTGTGATCAGGTGGAATGTAAAGTTTCTTGCATGTCGCTGTCTTGCTTTGATAAACAAAATTTAGAAAAAAGAGAAAAAAATCTAATTAACTTTTACAAACTATCAGATTATTTCCTCTTTGTCAAAAGTAAGAGACTTGATGAGGTGCCAACAGCAGGAGCTAATGCGCTGGCACTTGGCATACACTGCTCCTGATAAGAGGCATTCTTGCTCTCAATCTGTTCGCACACTTCTTCATCTTGTTCTCTCCTCTCTGTTTTCTTCACTGCAGATGTGACTCAGAAAACCGTTACCTTGGCAATCCACTCAGAGGAACCTGTTACTGTGAGTAATTCTCCACTGGACAGCTACTTGCTTGAGAGACAGCTCATATGCACTCACTCACACAAACGCACACCTTTATTAGTCTTGGCAATTCTCTCTCTCTTTGTCAACCTCTCTGTCTCTATCTCTCTCTGTCTGACTTTCTCTCATTCCCCCTCTCCTTCTCCACTTCCACTCTTCCGCCCTGGGCAGATGGAGTATTTTAGCACTTTGGCACCAGGGGCGCTTGTTCGGTGACAGAATGACTTGTCGTGAAAATGTCAAGTGCATCAGAGGGAGTGAGTGATTGAGCTAATCAAGGAGACGGAGGAGTAAAAATTCTCCACTTGTCTACTCACTCAATCACGCACCTACTCATTTATTCATTTAGAAAGTTGACTAAATGATAGTTTGACTTGCTAAGTAAAAGGAAAATCTATCACCGTGCTCACAGAAAAGGAAAAAAGTGACAAAACTGACATCCAGTTCTGAGTGGTAGCACATCTGTGCCTCTATTACTGTGTATACTGTACGTGCTGGTGTTTGTACTTTGTGCGTTTATTTGCATGATGTGGTGTCCTTCACGGTGCTGCAGTACTTAGTGATTTGTTATCTGCCTTTCAGCACTCTGCTACTGACAACAGAGCCTTTGCCAAGGTTTTGTCCCTTTTTGAAATGCCATAGCCTGACAACAGGCTCAATGAGGGAAAGACGGGAAACTAAAAGCCTGAAGCTTGTTTTAACCTCTGGACACCACTGGGACTTGTTCTTGAGTGTTGCTATGTACCATTGTAAACATGGCAGTGCTCACTATCCAAAAGGTCACTGAGCATAGATTAACACTATGAACTCATGGTGACATTATCCTGCTACTTTGCAGTGTGTATAAGTGAGTTCTCACTGTAAGTGAAAAATTTGAACTTAACTTTTATCTCAAAGAGTCTTACATACAAATACACGTTTTTTTTTTTTAACCAGAGGGTGAGCACATCAGATCTCCAGGAGGTTTTAAATGGGTGCCAAATGGTATATAATTATAAATAGTACTTTCAGCCTCTCACTGTTTTTCCCCAAGAATTCCCCACAGCAGATGAATCCACATATGCAATTTGGCACAGATTTATGCTGGATGCCCTTCCTGATGCAACCCTCCCATTAATTCAGGCTGTCTATATGTTTATATGTTGCACCAGGTCCTGGAGAAATGCTATCTCATTTCAATATGTTCTGCGTCGGCTATATGTGGTTTGAAATGACAGTAAAGCTCTCTTGAATCTAGAATCTTGAATCTTGAATCTTGGGACCAGCACTGGAAGTACACTGGCTTGTGACCCCCAAGGCTGGGCTTGTGCCTCCCCCTGGTTACGAACCAGGGCCCTGTTGCACACCACTCTGCTATGGAGGATTAGAAAACCCACTCTCTTAGTGTACAATTTTCTAATAATCTAACCCTGAAAGTACTTTCAGCTGCTCCCCATTTTTTCCCAAGGGGTTATCACAGTGGTTGAATACTCATTTAGATTTGGGCCCTCCTGATGCAAGCCTTCCATTTATCAAGGCATGGGAACGCCACTATAAGTGCACAAATTACACAAATTGAAAAGATCAAAACTGCAACATGTGTATATTCATGTGAAAAAAATTATTTGTGACATTTCTTTAATATTTGAAAGCTTCTTTAATCGCCATCAAAAAATATTTACTCTCAGAGTCAGGTTAATCTGCTAGTTCCATGCTTGATTGCTTGACTGGATTTTCTCCAGATCCTTGTGCTCATAGAAGTTGACACCTACCTCTCTACAAAATGCTATGAAATATAGAACACAATTTGAGCAGGTTCTTTCCTGTCTAATTTCCTAAACAGACAATCTCCTGATTGACTACCAGTTCACCTTCAGCCTCATCCAAGAAGATGATAATCACTACACTGCCATAAACTTCATGGCCTCACCTGAGCAGGTAACTTCTTCAAGAAGAGTTTTGAGTCTGTTGGCAGGAGCAGTGTTAAAGCTGACATGAGTGCAGCACTCTTTCAAATCTCAAGTCAGAGACTGTCAGATTTAATGATGATGATTGCTGATTGGTGAATCATTTTGATAATTAGACACACTCTGAGCCTGACACTGCTCCAAAAATCATTGAATTTTCTAACCTCTTACAAGCTTTTTAAATTTACTTTACAGCAATATTCTGAGTTTACTTTATATGCAGATTATTGCCTTTATGCATTTATTTTCTTCATCTCCAGGCAAACAAGAATTTGGAAATGTCCATTAATGCATCCAACAACTTTAACCTCAATATCACATGGTCTGTGGGATCTACAGGTACCTTTTGTGTTTATTGTTTTTTTTTTTGTTCTAAAAAGAAAAGCCCTTCTCTAGATTTAGGATTTTATTAGACAGTGCAGTATACAAAGGCTTCTGCTAAGGTTTTTCTTGTATTGATCCCAATTGTATTAGAATAAATTACATAATCAGCCCATTTAAAAGCAAGATTAGTTGTATTGAACTGTATCAACATTTTTATCATAAATACCTGCGATACTTTCTTTATGTTTTAAGGTCAGGAAAGCCAGTTTTCATAATCAACACCTACCCTCCTAGTCCATAATTTCCCACTCATTTTTACTGATTAGGCTGATTCGATATACTCTGTTTATTCTCAAGTCAGTGAGATAAAAGGCTCCTATTGCACTTTCACGTCTTTCGATGCTACTAGAAAGATGCTATTCGAATTGAGTAAAACAAATCCCTTTTTTAAATAGTACGTAAGAACAAATGTAAATAATATACAATTTACATTATTTTATAAATGCTTGTAATTGTTTAGAAGTATGTGTATTGAAGTAATCATTTAATCAGTCAGTATAAGAGCTATAACAAGGACAACAATACAGCTTCTCTTGTTAGCATGTACTGTGTCACTGTTCAGTGGATATTATAGGTTCCCTGAGGAAAGACACCCAAGGACACTGCAGTCGTCCAGTGCCACTGTTTGTCTCCTGGCCTCCTCTCCTCTCAAGTCATCTGCCACTTTCTCCTGTCCACATAGCACTGACATTTTCTAGCCACTAAAACACGTTAACCTCTTGAGCTCCTCTCCACCACCTTAACCTTTTTGGAGTAGCATCATTAATATTTGAAGTTGGGTCCCCTTTTTTGCTAAGATATTGTGTCTCAGAAGGAACGGGAGCCTCTTCACAATCGACAAGAGCATGAAGCGCCTTTGGGTGGGGTGGGAGGAAAATGGAGGGAGGGGTGATTTCAATTAAGATAAACGTGCTCACGTAGCCACAGTCAGGCTGTCATTTTCACCGCTTTTGTTTCAGAGCTGTGGCTTGGAATGTCAATGTTGAGAAACCCACTGACATGAGGAAGAATAAGAAATGACTCGGAAAGCTTAGATAGATGGAAGATATACTTTTCTTTTTAAAAAAAAAAAAAAATTTTAATCTAAAATATGTTTATGTTGATTTCATGATGACATTTAGAAGGTATAAAACAGACACATAAAAATTTACATTTTAGTGTTTACCATACAAAGTTCTATTTAAGGAAATTTACATTATCCTGATATAAAGTCATCATATTTCACTGTCCCACAAATGGACACAAACAAGAACTTATGATTAATGCAGTCTCCGTCAGCACTTCCCCAGTTACATTAATGCAAGTCCTAGGTCTCAAACCTGCTTACATGCAGATGTAGATGATGGTGGCGTACACTCACTGGCCAGTTTACTACATGCACCTTGCTAGTACCTGTTTGAATCCCCTTTTGTCTTCAGAACTGACTAAATTCTTCATGCTACAGATTCAACAAGGTGCAGGAAACTTTCCACAGAGATTTTGGTCCATATTGACAAGATAGCATCAAGCAGAGCCTGCAGATTTGGTGATGTGAATCTCTAGTTCCGGCACATCCCAAAGGTGCTTTGTTGGATTGACTGTGGATGGATGGACTGTGGAGACCATTTGAACTCACTGTCATGTTCAAGAAACTAGTTTAAGTTTATTTGTGACATAGCGCATTATCTTGCTGGAAGCAGCCTTCAGAAATGGGTATACGGTGGTCACAAAGGTATGGACATGGTCAGCAAAAATACTTGGGTAGGCTGTTGCGATTAATGCTCAGTTGGTACACACACACAAACACACACTATTGATATGGGGGATATTACAGTTTCCTGTTCGTAGCCAAGCAACCAGTAGTGGAACCCATTGTGATCTCCTGCTGCTGTAGCTCATCTGCTTCAAGGTTAAATGTGTTGTGTGTTCAGAGATGTGATTCTGCATACCTTAGTTGGTTGTGTCTACATACCTAAGCACATCGAGCTACTGCCATGTGATTGGCTGATTAAATATCTGCATTAACAAGCAGTTGAACATCTGTACCTAATAGAGTGACCAGTGAGTGTAGATGCAAATAATTAAAGTGTCTTAACATGACTTAGAGATGACCCGTGATCAGCAGCCCTTCTTTCCCTCTTTTAAACTTTTCTCCCACAGCTGCCCTTAAACTGTTTTAGGTTAACAAAATGAATGCAATGTAACAAATAAATAAATAAATGCTCTTGAGAGCTTTACTATTGTAGCAAATGGCTTGATACACCAATTACTGGATTCATAATAACATGTTGTGCCAGTCCAATTCAGTCTCTGGATATTGATGCATTTTGTGTTCCTCAAATGGCAGCATGCTGAACATGAACTCTTTAACCCTACAGCTGGAACCATCTCTGGTGAGGAGGTGCCCATTGTGTCCAAAACAAACATCAATGAGTACAGAGACAGTTTCTCCTGTGAGAAGTTCACCTTTAGAAGCAACCCTAACATCACTTTTTACGTCTACGTCAGTAACTTCTCATGGCCCATCAAGATCCAGGTAATGATTGTGCTTGTGACCTTGGACTAACTTGTGTGATGCAGATAACATGATGAACAAATCCTCTTTTATGCATTATGTTGTCATTGTTTTAAAAATGCTAAAAAGATATATAATATGTTTCAATTAATCCATAAAGATCCCATTAGTGAATAAGAGGTTCAAATCCACTATACACAAAGAGAGCAGGAGCAGCCATCTTTGCACATGCAGAGCTCCCTTGTTCAGGGTGATTTTAAGTGCACTTCATTGTAATTGCACCTTTAATGAATGACAGTTAGTGTGCATAGGTGCACAGCTGCTTTTCAGCAGGCAAAGGCAAAGCATTGTTTAACATTTTTACCCCTCTTTGATGGTGGGTGGCATAAAAACACAACACATGAAAAAATTTAATCCATTTGCTTTTGGCTATTTTGGGTTTGCAGGAAAACAACAGTAACACAGTTTAGTGTTAAAGGCTATGATATTAAACAATGCTAAAGGCTTGCTATAGCACTGATGTGACTGACTGCTGCAGCATGACAGAATGAGACTAATGGGCAGTTTTTCATTGTAAGGGAGACAATGAAGTCACGTGAGAATGCAAGGCCAGCACACTTAGGCAGTGTGATTTGAGATGTGATTTTTGACAAAGTAGTTTATCTTAAGTAAGTTGACTGAATAAAGGATGATAAATGTCACTTAATTTTCTGTTTGTTGTAAAATAGAAAAAATAGAATCATCTCAACAGCAGCTAAATCAAATGTAAAAATAATAGCCATACTGAGTTTGATATATAGCACTTGAGTACTATTATATGAACGGTGTCACTGATACAAACCCACAGAATTAACACCTGACTCTGCTTTTACTAAGAAATTTAATACAATGAGATAAGAATTGTCATCCCCCAAAATGCCACACATTATCCATTTTGCTAATTATCCCACTCCCGAATATTGATTTTTATATTTTGTCATACAATTTCACACGGTAGATGAGTGAACCATCTAGTGGTAATAATATCTTTGGGGTCAATCCATCTTGGAGGTGGCCCAGTAATAGTTTTCTATTAGATTTTCCAGCCAACAGTCACTTATTTATTATGGACTAGTCTGAGCTGAGCTGTTAAAGCAGATAGCTTCTGCAGCAAGATAAGGTCTCTTTTTCTTTGCTTGCCATTTATGATTCACGGATTAGAGTGTATACCTGGCTGAATAAGAGGGTTTGTGTTTAAGATCCAAACACATAAACAAAATAGTTAAATATATATTTGGACCATAAAGAGCAGCATTCATGGAGTGATAATTTTGTCACATAATCATGTGTCAGTGCACTCCTCTGTGTTATAGAAGTCCAATTGCAATAGAAAAATGTTCTTAAATTATGAAATTGATTGGCTGAGATGGATGAATTGAAACTGAATTAACCCTACACTTCTTGCTCTGACCTTTATATCATGCGAAAAGCAAGTTTATAAGCGCTAAATAGACATGTCCCATTTATTTAAAAGGCAGCTAACATCTGTGCACAGTGTGCTTTTGAGTCATGTTAGCCATGTCAGTAACCATCTTATTTCAGATCAATGATTCTCATTTTCTACTTAATAAGGCTGGAAAAAGTCAAAAGTGACAGAAGTTTCAGGGGGTTGATGAAGTTGCCATTAAAGAATATTAGCCCAGTGACTCTGTTATGCTATATAATCATTAAGATACCTCATTCTCTTTCACAGTATTGGCAAAATCAAATATTCAGTTATTTGTAGCCTTTCAAAATCCGGAAATTGCAATAATAAATTAATGCCTAGAATCTGTTATAACCGCATGCGATTACCTGTATTTTTGCTTTGTTAAATCATTAATTTGATTCTAAAATTGGCATTCAAAGCAACAAGTATGACGCAAATAATCCACCGCTAAAAGCACAATTTGTGCCCTATTACCCAACCCTATGTGTTGCCAGTCATAGGCTCAATGCTGCTGCGATGACATTGTGTGTGTTTGTCTAAATGCTTTCAGGGTAGAATGCTTTCAAAGCATCTACAGTAGATAATGACTTGTCAAAATGATGTGGCCTATTACATATGATTTAGCTGCCAGGACTATGTGTAATCCCACCTTTAATGAAGATGAAACATATTTCTGATGAAACATCATTCACTGCCATGTTGCCTTTTGGACATGAATACACAGATCAGCTATGTTAGAGATATGCTGTATTATTGTCAGTGGCAGATGTGTTTTCTGTTTATTTTTGTGGCGAAAAGAAGGAAGTTTTACCTGAAAATTGAAAAGTTGTATTTATTTTAATTTATGCATCTTTAAAAAAACTTTAAAGAAACAACAACAAATAAATAGGATCTATGTTAATTGGTGTCAGGGTTATGTAGATGTTCTTTAATACAGATGTATACACATGGGCCAGCTCATATCATTTACTAATCAAATGGATTCTGAAAATGGATGGCAAAATGTTGTTGTGATATGCCCATGTTCAGAATGTGTGGGTATTAGCCTTAAGTCACATTTATAATTTAGAGTTAACTTTTAATATTATCATCATGCTTCTTGTCTCATAATAAGTAACTGGTTATTGTGTTTTTTGCTTTCACTAGATTGCCTTCTCCCAGCACAACAGTATTATGGACCTTGTGCAGTTCTTTGTGACATTTTTCAGGTAAGCCTGTCAAATGTTTATTAACCTAAATGTATGCTCATTTCTTTTTGCTGCTGAGAGCTGTTTCAATCCAAGAAAACATAATGTTAATGTAATAAAAACAGTGTGGATAAAAACAGAAAGCTTTAGTTTGCAAATTATTGAAACTTAATGATTCAATGATTTGCAGGACAGCATACATTTTTGAAAGTTTTTGTTTTTCAAATATATACAGTTACATGAAAAATAAGGTTTTCACAGGACTCCATGTGGTAATGTCAAAAACTAAGTATACCTAATGATGCAAAAGAGGTTGAGGTTTGTGGGTAATTGGGTCTCCCTCTTAAGGTCCTGCCACAGACTTTTATTTGGGTTGAGGTCTGGACTATGACTGGGCCATTGGAGAACCTTTATTATTTTCTTTTTCAGCCATTCTGTTGTAGATTTGCTAGTGTGCTTGGGACATTGTCCTAGTGTAATGCCCAGTTTCGGCCACAGATTAGCTGTGGAGCAGATTGCATCACATTTGACTCTAGAATACCTTGGCATACATAGGAGTTCATAGTCGGTTCAATAACAAGGTGTGGCTGCAAAACAAGCCCAAATCATCACCCCTCCACCACTGTGCTTGACAACTAGTGTTTGGTATTTGTGCTGATATGATGTTTAGTTTTCACCCAATGTGGCCCTGGGCATTATGGTCAAACACCCCCACTTTGGTTTCATCTGTCCAATGGACATGGTTCCACTTGTCTTGTGATTTTTTTTTTTTTTTAAATGCAAAATTTGCAAATCTAAGTTGCGCTGCTATGTTGTTTATTGAGAGAAGAGGCTTGACAACTTTCTGAACTAACGTCACTAATTACTTCCTCCAAACCATCAACGTGCCTATTAAATTCCCATCCCTACAGGACTTTGCAAAGAGGTCTTGCCATTGATTAATGCTTCAGTATTGAATATTATCAATTTATCCTTATTAACGGGCTATGTACCACAGGCTTTTAAAGTGGCTGTAATTAAACCACTACTTAAAAAGCCTTCACTCGACCCTGCCGTCTTAGCTAATTACAGACCAATTTCCAACCTTCCTTTCATTTCAAAAATTCTTGAAAGAGTTGTCTCTGTGCTTGTTCTCCTAGACCTCAGTGCAGCTTTCGATACAGTCGACCACAACATCTTACTACAGAGGCTAGAATACTCCGTTGGTATTGAA
>VUQH01037831.1:0-15657 GCA_015106775.1 Etroplus canarensis | reverse complement strand
AGCAAGGTGGAGGTGGGGTTCTGGTATGGGTTGGAATTATTAAAGACGAGCTTGTTGGACCTTTTCGGGTTGAAGGTGGACTCAAACTCAACTCCCAAACCTACTGCCAGTTTCTAGAAGACACTATTTTCACGTAGTGGCACAGGAAAAAGTGTATCTTTCAAGAAGACCATAATTTTTATGCAGGGCAATGTGCCATCTCATGCATCAAAGTACTCCACTGCATGGCTAGCCGGTAAAGGCCTTAAAGATTAAAGACTAATGACATGGCTCCCTTCCTCATCTGACCTAAACCCTATTGAGAACTTGTGGGCCCTTCTTAAACATGAGATGTACAGTGAAGGAAAACAGTACACCTCTCTGAACAGTGTCTGGGAGGCTGTGGTTGCTGCTGCACAAAAAGTTGATGGTCAAGAGATCAAGAAACAGACTCCATGGATGGAAGAATTTTGAGTGTTATTGAAAAGAAGGGTGGCTATATTGGTCACTGATTTATTTCTTGAAATATCAGAAATGTTTGTTTGTAAAGTTTGAGTTGATTTATTATCCTCACTTGAACAGATAAAAGTAAACAAGTGAGACGGGAATATTTTTGTTTTTCTTTGAGTTGCGTAATAATTTTGCACACATATAGTTTCCTAATAATTGTACACCACACACAGATATTCTTGTATAAAAGCCAAAACCTCACTTTCATTTCCTCAAATATTCTGGTTTGAGATTTATTAACATTTTTGATTGACCAAGAACTCTGTGTTAAATAATAAAACTAATCCTCAAAAATGCAACTTGCCTAATAATTGTGCACACAGTGTAGAAAAAAACAACATGGCATATTCTAAATGGCAATACTTTCACCACGCTGACCAAACAAAACAGAAAATAGAAATAAAAATTTCAAAAACCATGGTAATCATACTTGCCATGGATGCTGTATGTTTTGCATAATACATTTCAGTTCAATTTTATTTATACAGCGCCAATTCACAACAAAAGCAACCTGAAGGTGCTTCATGGGGTCTGTGTGGAGATAGTGGAAAAAATACCTCGGTGTTTAGATTGGGAATAAACTGGACTTCATTAAACACATAAAAGCCATCTACAAGAAGGGCCAGTGCTGCCTTTATTTTCTGAGATGACTCAGGCCCTTCAGTATCTGCCGGATGATGCTCAGGATGTTTTACGAGTCTGTTAGTCAGTGCCACCCTCTATGCTGTAGTGTGCTGGGGCAGCAAACTGAGAATAGCCAACACCAACAGATGCAACAAACTGATCTGCAAGGCCAGTAATGTCATGGGTGTAGAGTTTGAATCTCTGATAGTGGTGTCAGAAAAGAGGATGCTGTCCAAGTTAAAGACTATATTGGACAGTCCTTCACACTCTCTCCATGACATGCTGGACAGCTACTATACAACTCCTCACCATATCTTGTACTTATTCTATTAAGTGTTCAGCATTGGAATGTTTCTGTTTTATATGTTGTATCTTTAGATTTATACATATTTATATCTGACTGAGCATCTGTAACTAAATGCAATTTCCTCCCTAGGATTAATAAAGGCTTCCGATTCTGATTTATACTGTAAGATAAAATCATACAACAATATTGTTGAGAAAACCCCAACATTCTTCTTTTCCCCTATGAGCAAGCACTTGGAAACAGTGGGAAGGAAGAACTCCCTTTTAACAGGGAGAGACCTTGGGTTGGGAGGGGAGTCATCTGCCTCAACTGGTTACGAGGTGAAGGGAAAGAGAGGAGAGAAAAAAGGAGGGAAAAGAGAGACAAGGACAACACAGACTATGGGAGAAAGAAGAATTTGATGAAATGTAGTGGCAGATAAATGCGTGGGGTGTAAAAAGAGGTGGGTGGAGAAGAATTGCTTAGTGCATCATGGGAAGACCCCTAGCAGCTAAAGCCTATCGCAGCATAACTAAGGGATGGTTCAGGGTCACCTGCTCCAGCCCTAACAGACTTTATCAAAAAGGAAAGTTTTAAGCATAATCATAAAAGTAGAGTGGGAGTTTGTCTCCTGAATAGGAACTGGGAACTGGTTCCAGAGGAGAGGGGCCTGTTAGCTGAAGGTTCTGCCTCCCATTCTACTTTTAGAAACTTTAGGAATCAAAAGTAAGCCTGCACTATGAAAGTCAAGTGCTCTGTTGGGAAAATATGGAACTATGAGATAGATTCAGGATACACTATTGTACCCATAATGTCATGTTGATAACAGTTGAGGTCTGGGGCTCAGAGGATAACACATATAAAAAAAGAAATTCCACCAGATTGAAACCCTTTTTATTCTGTTAAGTTTAGCAAAATGTAAAGTTAACCTATTCGTCATATTTGACAAATTTACCGAGTATTCATCCATCCATTTTTTGCTCCTTATTTGGGTCTGGCAGCAATGTAAGCAGAGATACCCAGACTTCCTTCTTCTTTGGAACCTCCTCCAGCTTGTTTAGGGGGGATACATGGCATTCCTAGGCCATCTGCATCCTAGGTCTGCCCTGGAACTTCATCCCAGTTAGAAATGCCCAAACTATTGTAACTGGCTTGATTCGGTGTGGATTAGCAGTAGCTCTACTCTGAGCTCCTCCTGAACGACCAAGCTCCTAACCTTAACATACCAAAAAGTCCTTCCTTAGATGTTTACCTTAAATTTACAGAGAAATATGTGAATAATCAAACTTAATATGATCTTTTTCTGTCACATATCAAGCCATCAGATATTCAAAAAATCTTATGTGTCCATTCCTAAACCCAACCAAAAAAGGAAGCAAGCTAGAGCAACTTCTTCGGTCTTATAATGCATGACAGATGCAGATCAGGCTGTGCTTGTTCTAATGGTGAGATCATTTCAGTCTTCAGCAAATTAGATTAATCCCACATCTATTCTAGTTTCTCCTTAAACTTTGCACTGACTGCATCTGGCTTTCCTTCGGAAAGCATCGGCTTTTAGGAGTGATAAACCTTAGTGTGAAATAACACTTTAATTTAGAGGATTTTAAGTGTTTTGTAAAGGAAACTATCAGCCATGTTTCCAAAGTGACTGGCGAGTGGCACAGTGCTGTTTTTTTATTCTGGACAAGTGATTAAAATCATTCACTAGTTTTAACAGCTCACTCATTTCCTAAATAAAATAATGAATAAACTGAGAATGAGCCCACATTATAGTGTTAGACACAGTAAGAGGTTTCAAATCCCCTTGATCCGGTTAAGTGTCAGAATCAATAGATAATTGGGAGGATGATACTCCACTGGGATATACTGTACTGTTCTAAGGTGTGTGAGAATGTATTGTTGCTGAGACCAGCAATAGTATTGTTACAACTGACTACAGCTGCTGTTACAGCGGAGGGAGGGTCAGCAGTAGGGGGGCAAAATCCTCTTTTAATGAGTTCTCCAGGGGAACCAAAAACATTGCACACATAATCAAACACACAACAGTGCAAATAGTAACAGCAGGCCCTCCGTGTGTGTAGCAGTGGTTTTAAAAAACATTTTTCAGAGGTGACGTCCCGCTAAAAGGGGTTTTAGTAAACTGAATTGGCTGTGTGAGAAAAAGAAACTGAGCAGGCTGGACAAAAAAGATTGTTGTGATGACTTTCAATCAGGTTTCACATAATGTTATTATTATATTCAAATGACAAGAAAACACAGTTGCCATTTTGCTATGGTTCCTCAGTATGAATTACAAGACTTTTATTGAACAGAGGAGAGGTATTCAGAGTCCTGAAAGACTCTTTTTACTGAGAACCTTACCAATGACCTGTGAGATGAGTAGGGTGAGTCCTTTGTGGACTATACCTTCACTAGGTGGCTGAAAATGCTGTTAAAAGGCTGAAATGTCCTTGAATACAAGTTTGAATCATCCCTTCCAGCTCCAGGGCTACAGGATCTCTAATCTTTCTGTGATAGAGAGGAAAGAAAAAGAGTGTTTTGTATCTAAAGTTAAAATACACATAAATCTTAAGTGAAAATAAAGACTTTCATGAAAATACTGACTTTAATGTTACATTAGGCTGGCTGTGTCGTCTGATTTTCCACACTAACTGTTCTTATTTGGAGCTCCTCTGTAGCTCATCCTGATGTTAAACAGTGTTTCTTGTCAGTTTTTCTGTAGTGATATTTCTATTACAGCTGAGGTTTCTCTCTGCAGAGCCAGCCAGAGATGGAGTACTCTCTGCCTGAGCTGCAGGCTCCCCGATCCAACGTGGCTGACAAACCCTGGGTTCCGATCCACTCTCACACCCAGAGACCCCATGGTTAGGCCATGATGCACACAGACTGTACAAATTTGCCCAGATTTGTTTGGAAGTGCATGTATGCTTATATAATGTTGTATCATTAGTTGTTTTGACTGTTTTTATGTGGCAGGTGTGAGAGGACACGGAGAGAAGGGAGCATCTAAAGCTGCATCTAAAGGGAAGCACCCTGTCCAGCACACAGAGGACCCCGCAGCAGAGCACGACTTTCTTGGCTGCATGTCAAGGTGAACTGAATATGCAGCTCCACTGCAGAAAACTTGGAATAAAATTAAACAAGTGGAGCATTTCTCATAAATTATGCTGTACTTCGCTATTGATAACTTTTTCTAAAGCAAAAAAAGGTTTTTTTGCAGTTGCAGTACAATATCAGCAGGAAAGTCAACAGATCAGAAATTCCAGTATCGTTGTAGCATTTGGCAGTGGATGCTTTTTTAAAGATTCAATCATGTTTTTAACTGCCTTACCTCACAGTGACTTTATAACTGACAAAGACAAATGTCTCTTGTCCCTTGCTCACAGAGTTGTCTCCAGATTCTCAGAATCTTTACGAATACTTTGAGCAACATTATTCTGAAATTGCTCCATGATTTTTAGATGCATTTTCTGGCAAATTGCTGAACCTCTGCCCATCTTTACTTCTAAGAGACTCTGCCTCTCTACAGTGCTATTTTTATACCCAATCACATTACTGGCCTGTTGCCAATTAACTTAATTAGTTGCAGCATGTTCCTCCGCCTGTTTCTTTTTAGTACCACTTACTTTTTTCAGCCTTTTGACGCCCTTGTCACAACTTTTTTGAGACGTGTTGGACTTGTAATATTTGCAGTAACTGGGTTAAAATACAAGAATACCTAATTCAGTTTTTGAACTTTAAATGCATTAAAGAGAAACCATTTCAGTCTTGACAATGGATTTTTTTACATTTCTGCTACCTCTGGTGGATTATGATTTGATGATTACCTTCTTAGTATTTCTACCTCTCCTCATTATCACGCCTTTTTTCTTGCCTGTGCTCTCTCTCCCTTCTTGTTCATTCTGCAGACGTTCAGGCCTTCCACGGTGGATTTTAGCTGCTTGTCTCTTCTTGTCTATCATGGTCATGTTGTGGCTCAGCTGTGCCAGCCTCGTTACCGCACCAGAGCAGCATATTAAGACACAGGTACACATTTGGAAATGAAATGACTCAACATTCAATCACAAATTCACCTGCTCTGCCTGGGCAGTGCGCCTGTGCTATTTTATATCATTCTCATAGAGCTACTTCCTTAGGGATGTCTTCAAAATAGCAAAAGCCTGTACAGAAACAAAACACAGTTTTATTCTGAATGTGGCAGTCATTCCAGGGAGGAAGAGTAAATACTGCTTTAATATCTGATTGTTATCAGCATTTTCAATCCAGAATAGCTAGTATGCCTTATTCCGGTCTTTCCTTTCAGTTGATTAAATCCCTTTGTAGCCATATGAGGGTGTATTTCAACTGTGGTCTGTCACATGCATTGTGGTTATGCAACATGCATTTATTGAGATTTTCTTGTTATAACATGCTACCAGGCTGTAGCTGAATAACCATACACATATCTTGTGAACTGTGGTGTATATGTCAGTGTCTTAAAATATTTTAAAATGTCAATTTTTAAAATACTGTAGAAATCATCACGAGCTGTTTGAACAGATCCACAAAAAAAAACATATCACCTGCCTGCTACTGTTGAGCCTCTTTGTAGATTCAGCAAAGATGTGTGCACTCTCATCCTTCTAAAGAGGTCTGAAAAAAGGACATAAATGAGCACACAAACTTATTACTCGAACTATTAGTCTTTCCAACCAGTGCTGTATTTTTAATTTCGAGTTATTACTTTAGACAGCCAAATTGAACTACACTGTATAGAGAAAAGTATCAGGCCACAACTCTTAATCCTTTAATTCAGGTGTTTCATTCAGTTGCATTGTCACAGGTGTATAAAATCAAGCACCTAACCATACAGTCTGCCTTTACAAACATTTGTTAAAGAATGGGTTGTTAAAGAGCTCACTGAATAAAAGTGTGTGCTGTAAAAGGATGCCACCATTTCAGCAAGTCAGTTGGTGAAATTTATTCCCTCCGAGATATTCCACAAACAACTGTGAGTGGTATTATTGCAAAGTGGAAGTGTTTAGGAACTACAGCAGCTCAGCCACAAAGTGTCAGACCAAGCAAATTTGGAGAACAGAGTTGCCAAGTGGTGAGGTGCTTAGTGCGTAAAATTCACCAAACCTACTCTGGCATTAACACAAGCACAAAAACTGTACACCGGGAGCTTTATGGCATGGATTTCAGTGGCTGAGCAGCTGTATGCAAGCCTTACATTACCAAGCAGAATGCTAAGCTTCAGATGTAGTGGTGTAAAACATACCACCACAGGACTCTGGAGCTGCAACAAATCACGCTTCTCTGTCTGGCAGTCTGATGGATGAGCCTGGGTTTGATGAATGCCAAAAGAATGTGACCTGATTGGGGAGGGATAATGTTATGGGGGTTGTTCTTCTGGGGTTGGTATCGGCCACTTAACTCCAGTGAAAGAAAATGTTAATGCTTCAGCTTTCCAAGACATTTTGAACAATTCTATGCGTCCAACTTTGTGGGAACAGTTTGGGGAAGGTGCTTTTCTGTTCCAGCATGAACGTGCACCAGTGCACAAAGCAACGTCCATAAGCTCCCTAAAGACCTGGTTAGATGATTTTGGTGTGGAAGAACTTGACTGGTATACATAGGGCCCTGATCGCAAGCCCATCGAACACCTTTGGGATGAACTAGAACAGAGCTTGCAAGCCAAGCCCTCTCAACCAACACTAGTGTCTGATCTCACAAATGCTCTTCTGGATGAATGGACCAAGATTCCCACAGACACACTCCATAATCTTGTAGAAAACCTTCCCAGAAGAGTGGAAACTGTTCTAGCTGCAAAGGGGGAACCAAATTCACATCAGTGCCAAATTAGAATGGGATGTCATGAAGGTGTCTGTAGGTGTAATGTGTAGGTGGCCCTATACTTTTGTCCATACAGTGTACAGTATATTGTATTTTATAGTAGGTGGAGTTCTGATCTTTTCCCTTGTTTATTTTTGTGTCCTTTTAGTTGAGTATCAATGGAGATAAAGAGTTTCTGGAAAATGCCCACAAGGTCAACCCGTACCACCTGAGTCCTGTGATCGCTGTCACCGTAAAACAATCAGAGGAGATCCAGGAAGCTGGACCACTGCCAGTGAAAGTGGACCTCAACAAAACGTGCGTTTAGGATGGACCAATGGGAGAGCTACTGTATCATTTCAGTGGGTACTTAATTTCTGTGGCCCGTCAATGAAAAGGGGTGAAACGAACACATCACGATGCTTACTCAGTCAGCAGAATTTTTAAAAAACATATTCTTAAGAGCATGGCACCTTCAATCTTTTAAAATGATCTTACAGAATCATCTAGTTTATGTCAGTCAGATTTTTTTCTGTCAGCTACACCGATCATGCTTTTCATTTACTTGTAGAATCCAAGTGAAATTATCCTTAATGGTCAGCCTGCTCGTTGCTTATTGATGAGTCAGGGCTCTTGTCTCAGAGCCACACAAGCAGACAAGCAGCCAGGGCAGATTACAGCTGAGAGCTTTTATATCATTTGTCTTGTCAAGAGTGGACAAGAAGACAAACACAGAGCTTCATGTTAGATTCAGTTTTACTTGTTCTCATAGAGTTTTTAAAATTAATGGCTTGCTCAGAGCAAAGGGATAAAAACGTCAGAGAAAGGGAAGATAAATGAAAGGTGATTACATTGGAATTCCTTGCAGTTTATGATCTGTTTACATAATCAGCACTATGAGCTGTTCAGAAATGGCCTCAAAACTGAGATTCATGTCTTTTCTCTTGACAGTATAAAACAGTTCTCAGGTGACTGACCCTGACCAAGTTCAGAGAGAAAAAAACACGTCTCTTCTGTGACCTTATTCCTGTGTGAGTTTGGATGTAGCACGCGTTCATCTGTGTAGGACAAATTCAAACAACTGGAATTAAATCCCAAACTGGGCGCTCTCTTTGAGAATGAGCAAAAATAAATCCTTAATTTATTTTTTCCTCTTTATCGTCAGAGCCATCAACCCGAGTTAGTGATTTTGAAGTATCATGTACAGTTCAGTCATCATCCAAATGTAATTACTCTGTATGTAAAATACTTTATCATATAGAGAAAGACACAAAGAAGGAAGATTGCACCTATTGCTATATTATTATTATGATAATTATTATATTATTGCTCTTATATCACTTAAAGAGTTCTTAGCTGTTACATGTGCCATGTGCTTTCTAATAGCTGACTACTTTGTATGTCCTAGGAGCACATACTGAAGGATAACCTCTGTAACAACGTGTAATGCAAAGCTTTTAACATAGACCTTTGTTATTGAACACAGTTGCACAGTCTTAGAGAAGATTTTCTGTTTCCTCTCAGTGCTTTTGACGTCCTGTAACGCTCTCTTTTAATCCCGGCTATGTAGACAATAAACCGTGCATGCAAGTGATTCTTTGATAGTTTATCTTAACCGCTCGCCATGCCAATATGGCACACCTCTACTGTAGACTTGTGATTTTTTGTGTTCATATTTACTGTAAACATTGATAGAATGTGTAATAATGAATGACAATATCTTCATACAGGAAGGACTCTTAATAAAAAAAGCCATTCAGTCAACGTCTGTGCTGGTTCAAACAGAAGGTATGCCACAAGGAATGTGGTAAAATAATTTCAAACTGTATTGTTTCCTTTTTACTGGTCTCTTTATTTTCAATGAGATGATACAACATGATGAAATAAAGTGTTTTCATTGTAAATACATAAGAGATGCAAGTTGGGTTTTTTCCTTATTTATTATTATTATATATTATAATTATTTAATAAATTGTTTTGTTAACACTGTAGGCTAAGAATACATTTAAGCGTGTTTGTGTTTGAGCATGAGTACATGCACATGTGAAAGATAGTTGATTTCTCTGATAAAGCAAAAGAATAAAGACAGAGAAACTACCTACTTTAACAGGAGAGAGGCAATAGGAGTCGCAGTTAGACACCCAAACCAAATAAGCCAGCACATGAACATCAGTCCCAGGTGCTACTGTTGAGTGTATAATACAAAACTATGAAAGTGTTCCCACAGTAAAGAGCCCAAGGACTGGTGTAGTAAGGCCTGGCTTGTGGTCTACTTTAGTTCATTCAAGTGGTGTTTGCTGGAGATGAGGCCAGGGCTCTGGGCAGGCCTGTCAGGGCACCAGACTGAGACAAACCAGTTCTTTATAAACCTTAATTTAAAAACACGGACAGTGTCATGTTCAAAAAGAATCCATCTCAAAACTGCTGCCACAAAGCTAAAAGCACAATTTGGATCCACATTATAATAATTTTTAATAAGTTGTAAATTGATAGTTGAGTGAACTCTAGCAAATAATTATTTCACATTTAACAAGCAATGAACTGAAAATCAATTTACTATTGTGCTTTTTGTCATTAGTGTGTGTAATATAAAATCATTTAATCCAGTGTATTGTATCATGGCTGATAAGAGACAATAAAATTACATTTTACATTATTAATGACCTCTAAACTCTACTCGGTATTATTTAATGATTTCCAAAGGTCATAGCTGTTTTTTAATATTTTTTTTAACTGAGCAGTGAGTCCACTCTCATTCCCAGGGGATCAAAACCATTGTCAATATATTTTAACCTACAAGAACCCATGGTGGCATGCATGTAACAAACACTTTAAATATTTTACAATCTTCCATATAAAGCTTTATGCTTTACCCTAACTTATGAAAGTGAAGTGAAAAATGGGTCCGGGTTCTTATGGGTTAATAATGGATCCTGGTAAACAGTGTTGTTTAGTGTGCAGGGTTAATGTGAACAGGTGTATTTTAGCCAGGAGTATGATCTTTTCCTAACCAATTAGCTAGTAAAAGCAACAGTAAAGCAGGAGACAACCTATTCAAACTGCAGCTTCAAACTGTATGACAGTGGCCTTGTGTTTTAGACCACTCCACCTACCTACCTATACACTCTCTAAAACAAGGTTTCAGACTCATTTTACATTGTGTGCCACATAAACCCCATTTTGATCTGAAGTGGGTCAGACCAGTAAAATGATAACCTATAATGAAAACATATGAAAAAAACACCTCTGCATTGTTTTCCACTCTTTCAGTGTAAAGACATTTAACTACACATTTATTCCCTGAGAGGTCTTAAGAGAAAGAAGTGTAATTTCAACAATACATCTCCATTTTGCTACATTATGAAGAAATGCTGCTGCAGTAAATCAAAGAAACCCATCAGCATGACTTTTTGGCTTTAAACTTTGATTAATAAAACAACTTAACTTTAAAGACACAGTAAATTTTAAAATTAGAAAACTTTTCCTGTAATTT
This sequence comes from Etroplus canarensis, assembly GCA_015106775.1. Classification (NCBI taxonomy): domain Eukaryota; kingdom Metazoa; phylum Chordata; class Actinopteri; order Cichliformes; family Cichlidae; genus Etroplus; species Etroplus canarensis. The sequence continues at coordinate 4,951 of VUQH01037831.1, read as the reverse complement.
AAAAACACAAGTGTTCAGTGTAATCACAGAAAATGCCACTTTTTTTAACTGTTGACCCAGTATAATACTAAATAGTGAAAAACTTGGAACTTTTCTGTTACTTAGTGAAATGCTAAAAAACAAAACAAAAAACTTGATTTCTGTCATTTAATGGCTTGTCTTTGGTGTCATATACCAAGTTATGGGTAATGTCAGCAAAAAGGCTTTAAACTGATGAAAATACAGTTAAAAGTCCAATATTCATACAATTGTTAACACTTTGCAATTTTTACATTTTCTGAAGGGATCCAGTAGACTGGACCCTTTGGTGGGCAGGTTCTGGCCCCCGGGCCATTTATTTGACGCCTCTAAAACAAGTGCTCTAAAACAAGTATTATGAACATTCATTTCAGCTTCATATTTGATATGCAAATGATGATTATACTTAGTATAGATAGTATTTATTAATCATATAAAAATGTTTCATAAACACATACAAAAACCATCCCATCAGTGTTCATAGTTTTCTAACCACCTATTAAAAATATGTAAAGGTTATTATTGGTCATTTCATTGCTAACTGTTAAACAACTTTTACCCATTTAATTCACTGAGAATGTGCATTTATTAATAATGATTATTGTGGGGACACAAGCCCCTCTCACCATGGGCATCTGATGACAAACCTCTTCCAAATTATCAATGCTGATCAACCTGCTGTAAGACAGTAAGATGACCCCATCTTTAGACAGCCAGATAGATAGATAGATAGATAGATAGATAGATTGATAGATAGATATTTTATACATTCCCATAGGGGAAATGCAAGTGTCCCAAAGCTCACACATCTAAAATTCTAAATACATCAAATAATCTAAAAAAATACAGCACATAATTTAAAATACAACAAATAATTTAAAACATGACAAGTAGTTAAAATACAGCAGATAAAAATAAATCAACAGTTCTCAACACTACACAGCATAATAATTGCAGACAAGTCCAAGCCTGTGGCATTAACCCTAAGAAGAATTAAAAAGCCTAATGGCAGCAGGAACAAAGGATCTTTGGAACCTCTCAGCTCTGTGCTGTAGTGACATGAGCCACTCACCGTGACTGCCCCTCCCTCCTGCCAGGAAGCTGTGGTGAGGGTAGCAGACATTGTTCATTATAGTCTACAGTTTATTCCAAATTTGTCCACTCACCACAGCTTCCAGTGAGTTGAGCTCCCTGCCCAGCACCGCATTGGCCTTTTTAGCCAACTTTTCCAGGCGCCTGCTGCTCTCACTCATCAAACTGCCTCTCCAGTAGACTGCAGCATAGAACAGGGCACTCTCCACCACAGACTTATAGAACATCAGCAGCAGAACACTGCAGACCTCAAACTATGTGAGCCTCCTGAAGAAGAAGAGGTGGCTCTGCCCATTTCTGTGCAAAGCATTCCGCGTTCTGAGACCAGTCCAGCTTGTTGTCCAGGAGCATGCCCATGTATTTATAAGTCTGCACAACCTCCACGGCCTCCCTTGGTTTACAGTCTTGCTGGCATGGTGGTTTTGATCTCCTAAAGTCCACCACCATCTCGTTTGTCTTGGCAGTGTTCAAGAGGAGGCAGGTCTTCCTACTCCAGCTGTTAAAGGCTTCCACCACCTTCTACAAATATCACAACAGCAGTATCCTCTGAATATTTCTGAACGTAGCAGGACTCCATGCATCTACCCTCCTGTTGTTATTTGCGATAAATAAATAATTGGAACAGCTTTTTGGGTCCCGTGTTTAAATGTGTACAGCACATCAGATGTTCTGTGAGTCAGTGCAACCAGCTTTCAGGGGTGTGTCCTCAGGGGGCATGGGGTTTAGATGTGCTTAACTATGAATTGCTTCAAAATGTGTTTTTTATTTAACACACACACACACACACACACACACACACACACACACACACACACACACACACACACACACACACACACACACACACAGGACCATAAATAAGAAGTCCCTTTTGGTACTCCCTTGTATTTATCAAGGGGTCGCTACAGTGGTTAAATCCACAGGTAATCTGGTACAAATTTTGCACCAGATGTGCATCCTGATGCAACCATTGAACTGTGGAAAGAGCGTGTGCCATGGATTGCTCACAAGCAAGGCAAATGCGTAAACCACTACACTACAACAACCAAATCATACATACAACTCTCAAAGTGGGTTAAAATCCAAGGTGTAAAGATGAGTGTTAAGGCAGGCTGTGGGCAAACTTGACATGGGGGGCAACTCATTCCACAGTTTTGTGGCTACTGGGTGCATGGTGGTGCAGTGATTAGCACTGTTGCCTAAAAGCAAAATGGTTCCCAGTTCAAACAACAACTGGGGCCTTTGTGTATGGAGTCTGCATCTCTCCCTGTGCCTGTGTGTGATTTCTCCAGGTACTCCAGCTTCCTCCCACAGTCCAAAGACATGCATACGAGGTTAAACTGACCAGGCATGAGAGGTAGTTACAGTGTATAGAATACAGAACTGTATGACTATACGATTAAATGTGGCTTGTAAACTAAAGTGCTTTGATTGGTCAGTAAACCTATAAAAGTGCTATATAAATGCAAGTACATTTGCGGCTGAGAAAATGTGACTTAAGGACAAGAAGAAGCAACTGGTTAATGGAGCTCAGTGATTTGAATGCACATAAATTTTCATCAATATATGATAACACCAACCCATTAAGAGATTTAAAAACAAACAATTAGATCTTAGTGAAAATAACTAACTCAAACTAACATAAGCATGACCTTATATACAAAGCTTATCTAAAGCACATAAGTGCTACAAGTTCTTATAGTTGTATATTTATTTACCACTCTGTTGACCTTTGGCATTACTTGAAGATGATTTTAATAAAATACAAATAATCAGCTTTACAACAGTAATTGACCTTGCCACAGACACTAAAGTGCACAGATAAAAGAGGAGGTACTGAAGGGTCAACATTGTTTGAAGGCACTCACAGCTAAGCAGGCCTATGAATGCAACCTGCTTTTATCGGTCACCAGACAACTAAACCCAGCCAAAGCAGGCAGCTGCATTTGCATTCTGAACAATCAAACAATCAGTGGGTAGCTATATCAAAGCTCTGCAGACCCCTTGATCTACTTTTGTGTTCATCAAGAAAATGCATTTACTGATAAATATAAATAATTCTGTAAATGAATATTTCTAGTGTGGTTAATCTGGAGTGTCTCAGCTGACATATGAGTATTTGTTTACATTTCTGTGTATACTTCTACTCATTGGAGGGAATATTTGAGAAACATAAATTATGAATCCCATGCCTTGCACAGATAACTGTAGTAATGAAGTTGGCAGAACAACTGGATAGGGTACATATTTAAACAGGCTACTTCTTTTGTGGATATGTCATCTGGGCATTAAAGATTCAGATGCTGTGATAGGCCAACATTAGAGAGGACTGCAGGGTGAGTAGGTTGGAAATGGGAGTATTATCTAGTCAACAGGGCTGATGATGCATGCACGAGACCAGAACTGGCTGAAAAGATGGCACATGTAAGCTTTTCTGTGAAGTGTCCATAACAGCTATGCTAATACTTCAAAATAACTAAATTTGTTAATGTTCCACAGTGAGAATGGTAATGATATTCATATGGAAAAAATATAAAACAGCAAAGGGGATTATTTGTTGCTTTCAAGTTCACATCTTTGTGTCCAAAAAACCTCTTTAATCACGCTATAAACAGAATCAAAACATTTACGTAGCAACCACACTGTAAGCTTTGCTTTGGGCATTAATTGCAAAAAATAAAATTCCAGTTCCTGCAAGACCTAAGTGTTTTAATAGCACTACCACTTCAGATACATATGCCACTTTCTAGCTGTAAATTTGTTATTTTTTTCCTGATTAGTGTCTGTGTAACTAGGTATTACTGCTACAGTAAGATGTTTCTTGGCCTGTGCCATCCAGATTCTCTGCAACATTAGCCTTGCTTGATCCTTATACCATCTTTGATATCTAGCTGCAGATGTAAATCAGGAGGTAACGAACCACAGGGTAGAATAAGGACAATACGAGGTGTTTAGTCTTTCAATGCATCATGGTTAACCAAGACAAGCTGCTTAATCAAACAGTTGTTAGAGTCATTTCACTGGAGACACAGATAAAGAAACAGCACGCCAATAAAACATCTCTACTGTCTCTCAGCAACATTAACATAGTATGTCAGCCTGCAGTAGAATAACAAGATTTACTTAGTGCTGTTTGTCAAAATGATTGGAAGCAGCTTTACCGCTTTGTCTCAGTATGTTTGAATTTATGATTAGTCTACTTAAACTTTTTAGTTAATATTTAAGATTGGGAGTGCTGTCCATAGTGTAGTGGATTACACATGTGCCTCACATGCAAAAGGTCCCTGGTTTGCAAATGGCACAAGCCCAGCCTTAGGTGTCACAGGCCAGTGTGCTCCTTAAATTGGTTCAAAGCCTGGATACACTAGAAGGTTGTATCAGGAAGGGCATCCGGTATAAAAGCTGTGCCAAATAATTTCTGCTCAGGTGACATCTTAGGGAAGAGGAGAAGCTGAAAGTATTGTTTTTATATATGATGAGTCTGAAATTCGAGTATTACAATTATATTATCCAAACAAAAATAAAATATGAATGAATTTTCTCAGCAGTAGGATAGATTACCATGAAATTTTGCACAGTGTCATGGTCCAGGAATTTTAGACGTTTGGTTTTGTTTGCTTTTCAGTTTCTGTTAAGCTTTTGAGTTTCTGAGCTTCTTTTATGGTTTTGAGATTCTTAGTTTTTACATTCTGTTATTGCATCCCTTGTTTGTTTATTCTCTAGTGAGCCTTGCCTATGTTAGTTATTTAGTTCCTTTGATGTTTCCTGCTGTGTTCCTGTCTTTTGTCAAGTTCTGTCCTGTGTCATGTTCTCCGTGATGTTTCCTGTTTTCGTATAACAG
>VUQH01037828.1:0-35668 GCA_015106775.1 Etroplus canarensis | reverse complement strand
CATAAAATGAATCACATAAAATATGTAAACAAAAATGTATATCAATAAAGACATAATTATTATGGCAGTTACAGTTCCAAAACAATGACAATAATAACAATGACAATCACGCAAAGTGATCATCTACACTACATCACAGTACTGTGTAAAATGTTCATCAGTCCCAGAAAGTACACCACAGTTATGTGTGTCACAAAATATCCCTGCATAACGTTCATCATTCACAGAAACGAAAGCACAGTTCACTGTCTTCAGTCCTGCTTGCCCTACTGGTTGTCATCAGGACCACGGAGGCTTTCGGGAGCGTTTGCAGAAGAGGCAGAAGTGTTAAGGAAAAGCGGGATGTCCGCACGACAATGCAGACAAGTTGTCGACAAGTTGCCGAAGGTATCAGGAAGTTCATTTCCACGTCCAAACTTTGGTCGCGTCTAAAATTTCAACGCAGAAATTTTGCCCTCTCCCAAAGGCCACAGAGACACCGGGAAGTGTTCAGGAATGATAAAGACTGTGGAAGGAAGCTTTCAAGAATATGCGGAGAGGTTGCGGATTTACTAAATTTGCATTCTGCGTCTTGTCCTAGTGGACGCTAGGTTCAAAGGAAGAATAGGAGGCAAAGCCTTCAGCTATCAGGCCTCTCCTGTGGAACCAGCTCCCAGTTTTGATTTGAGAGAGAGAGACACCCTCTCTATTTTTAAGATTAGGCTTCAAAAACGTTCTAATAATGCCAGTGTTGCATGTCATCTGTGAAGGTTGTCAGTCATCCAGGTCATGGTAGTCTTAAGGTTCTTGCCTTCTTCAGTTCAGCTGAAGAGACCTTTCAGATGAGAGGTGAAACATCTTCAAGAACCTAAAAAGTCCAGCTGCCTTCATCTCAAACACTTAAAACTGCATGCCATTAACTTTTGTCTTTAGCCCTCTATAGTCTGTGTTGTCCTTGTCTCTCTTTGCTCTCCTTTCTCGCTTCTCTTTCCCCTGAACCCCTCAACTGGTCAAAGCAGACAGCTGCCCATCCCTGAGCCTGGTTCTGCTGGAGGTCTCTTCCTGTTAAAAGGGAGCTCTTCCTCCTCACCCTTGCCAAGCCCTTCTAAGAAAGAATTGTCTGAATGTTGGGATGTTCTCTGTAATTTTGTAGGGTCGTTATCTTACAATATAAAGCGCCTTGAGATGACCGTTGTTGCGTATTGGTGCTATATAAATAAGGCTGAATTGAATATTCACAAATTTGAGCTTCTCAAATCAAAAAGTCATAAGCGAATGTTGTAAAAACACCAAATATGCCTCTTTCTAAGCATATTAAATTACTCAATGAGTTACAACCAAATTTGCTCTCCTCCAAGCTGGAAAAATTGTGCTGGTCTCTCTGTGCTGTGAGATAAGTGTGCAGTGACAGCCTACAAAAACAGTGTAGTTTTACCAAAATGACTTCACACATCAGCAGTTAATTTGGAAAATTTACTTTTTCACCCCTCCCAAAATAAAAAAATCACCCAGATATTTAAACATAAATATTGGCACATATGAATCAGTGATATTTTAGAGAAAATCTTTCATTTGCTGCCTTTGTTCCTTCAGTGCCAGGAAGACAGCGTGAGTTTGTTTCGCAGTCGGCCGCCGCCTCAGTCGCTGTACCAGGGAGGGGCCAGTGAGGACGTGACTAGCGATGATGAACGTATGGTCATCTGTGAGGAAGAGGGGGACGATGATGTCATGGGTGAGTGAGATTATCTGCAGAGTGATTTAGTGAGGGTTAGTGTTTCACAACCACAGAGTGAGAGTTTCAGTTCCCATGACGGTCAGTAAACTTCTGTCTTCTTACACAGAGTGTATGTGTCAGCAAACACCTCAAGTTTTAAAAATGAGCTGTGTCATCCAACTCCATCGCTACAGCTGTTAATTGCTAGTCTTAAAATATCACAACCACATAAACACATTATTCACAATGAAACTGTGAAACTCACAGTCTAAACTCAGGCTTTACAGTGTTGATTTCATTTGCTCACCTCAGCAAGCGAAATCTCATTGTAGACATAGGTGTAGATTTTGCAGTCGACATACAGGTTACTTCCCTCATGATGATTACCATTTCACTACTCTGATAAGAACATGGAAGAAGTAGAAGACTTTTGCTCTGAAAAACTTGTGATAACATGACTCATAGAGCCAACAGTGCCTCCAGCAGGGTGGGTCTTTTCATTTACCATTAATCTTCCTTTTTGAGCTCATACGACTACTGAAGCTCTTGTGACAGTAGAAATTATGCCCATCATGCACACAAACTCACAGTATTGGTGTTAAGGATCCAAATGCATGAATCTGGGGCAGGATTAGGAAACAAAACGCTTTAATAGTATTTAACAATTTAGAAAATTCCAGGTAAGTACGGTAGATTTTCACAAACAAAAGAAGAAAGAGGCACAAGAAGCGACAAGAGGATAAGAAACCACTAACCAGTGTCACCCATTGGTCAGTGAAGTCTCACCATCTTGGTGTGATGAATGAGAAATCGAAAACACTGACTGACAAGTCAGTAACTGTTTAGCCCATCCTGGATGATCCTCCTTTGTGACTCTTAGAATTACTTTAGTTTACAAAATCTGAAATTACAAAATTACAAAATTTGAATGTTTCATTCAGCATGTCCTGAAACTTGTGACTGAGCCCATAAACTCATTAGAAAAGTATTTATTGAGGTCATGGAATAAGGGAGCAGAGAGCTGATTTCCCCTAGACTTTTAAACAAGCCTAAGTCTTTTGCAACTCTATGAGTTGCCTCCTGCTGGCCATTAGAAAGAATGCAGGTTTACAGATTTACTTTTCAGAGCCTGAAGTTACATCAACATGGAAAAAACGAGACTCTGCACACAGTGCTCATTTGACACAAATGAAACTAATGAAGTCAATAGAGTGTCAGAAAAAAGGGAAAACAAAGGAACAGTATGCACAAAAAACATCATTAACAAAAGAAAACAGGGAGGGAGAAGAAAGGAAATCAAGGAAGCTAACACAACGACAAACCAGAAGTAGACAAAGACAAGAAAACATAGGAGACATTGTAACACAAGAGAGAATATCAATTACATCAAACCAGGGACCCAAATTTAAATACCACTCAGGAAACAAAGACCAGGATATGTTTTTAGATTATTTATAGAAGTATGCATTTCTAGTTTGATAATTAATCTTAATGGAGGGTTACATCAGTAAGGGAATCCACTGTAAAATCGTTGCCAAATCAAATATGCAACAAGTTGATGAGCCATAGCAGAAGATATGTGAAAGAGCTGTAGAAGCTAGGTTAAAAAGTGAGGTGATCAGTGAGCAGCAATATGGCTTCATGTTGAGAAAGAGTACTACAGTTGCAAAGACAGCTGAAACAAGACACAATAAAAATGCTGCTCCCTTGTATTCTTCCCAAGGGCTTGCCACAGCGGATTAATCCGCATTGGTAATTTGGCAGAGGTTTTACGCCGGATGCCCATCTGGATGCAACCCTCTACGGTGAGAGGGGCTTGTGTCCCCACCTGGAAGCAAGCCACAACAATGCTGGGCATTTCTTCTCCACTCACCTCTTTTCACTCCTCATGCATTTTTTTTTGCTACTGCTGCATGTCATGGGGTTTTCTCTCTATTACTGTAGGGTCTTTACCTTACAGTGTAAAGTGCCTTGAGGTGACTTTTGTTGTGAATTGGCACTATATAAATAAAATTTAATTGAATTAATCATTGAATTCTGGTATTTTATTCAGTCCCATTGCCACTGGTGTATAAAATCAAGCATCTTGCCATGCAGTCTGCCTTTGCAAACCATTGTGACCAAGAACTGAAGTGCATTGTGTGTAAAAGTTGCCAACACTATGCAAACTCAATAACTAGAGGCTTTTAAACCTCCTCTAACATTAACATCAATACAAAAACTGTGTACTGGGATCTTTATGGCGTGGATTTCAATGGCCAAGCAGCTACATGCAGGCCTGACATCATCGAGCAAAATGCTAAGTTTGGCGAATGCCAGGAAAATGTTACCTGTCTGACTGCATTGTTCCAGCTGTAAAGTATATTGAAAGGAGGGATAATGCCTTGGGGTTGTTTTTTGGGGTTTACCTGGGCCCCTTAGTTGTAGTGAAGGGCAATCTTAATGCTTCAGTTTACCAAGACAATTTGGTCAATTCTTCCAACTTTGTGGGAGCAATCTGGGGAAGGGCCTTTTTTTGTTACAGCATGACTGTGCCCAGTAAATAAAGCAAGGCTCATAGGTATGTTTGGATGAGTTTGGTCTGGAAGAACTTGACTGGCCTGCACAGAGCTCTGACTTCAACCTTCACCTCTGACCTCACAAATGCTCTTCTGGATGACTGGGCAAAAATTGCCACATACACACTCCAAAATCTTATGAAAGCCTTCCCAAAAGAGTGGAAGCTGTTACAGCTACAAAGTGGGCCCAGCTCCATATTAATTCCTGGAGATTTAGAAAGGGATGCTGTAAAAGCTCCTGTAGGTATAATGTGAAGGTGCCCCAATACTTTTGTCTGTTTAGTTTATGTTTATATAAATATAAAAAAGAATAGAATAAATAATTATATTTATCATTATAATAAAAATGTTGCTTAACATGTTATATCTCATCCTCAGAGGATTCATGTCCCGAAGGCTCGATCGACCTCAAGTGTAAAGAGAGAGTGACAGACAGTGATGAGGACGAACCAGATGGACAGGTAGGTTGAAGAACTGTCCATTGATTATTTGTATCTTATTTGACTTGCTTCTGAAGTCTGTGCTGTTTAAAATGTATTAAAAAGCTGTTTCTGTTTAATAAACACTGAATCTGAGTCATCAACGGAAAATTAGGCTTCATATTGTTGGTGCTTTATTTTAAGCCTTTTTCTGATTTCTTTATTCCCACTGAGCATTAAAAACCCACAGATTTTTCAGAGTTACTGTAACTTGAGAAGAACTTCACATATTAACTTTCGTGCTTTGATCTCTGTGCCTCTCTCTTCCCTCCAGCATGGCTTCCAGCCAGTGGCTTGCTCCTCTCTCCCCTCCTCCTCTCCCTCCATTCCTAGCTCTGACTCCACCTCAGCTAAAGGGAACGGTGGCATTGAAGGAGGAGGTGCAGAAGATGGGTTGGAGAAGAAGAGAAAAAGAGGCGATGGAGGAGAGGATGAGCGTGAGGGAGGGCCCAAGAAAGAGGAAACAGTGGCAGACGGAGGAGAAGGAAGTGGCCTGGGTGTCTCGTCTTTGTCCATCACCCAACCGCCTCTAACCTTGGCTCAGCAAGGTTTGACCCAGGTCCTTGGTGGCGTCCGCATGGCTCCCACCATGGTGACCAATGTGGTGCGCCCCATTGCCAGCACGCCCATTCCCATCGCCAGCAAGCCAGTGGAAGGAGCCATCACCCTCAGCACTCTGCCGCAGGACAAGAAAGCCACCCTCTTGATTGGAGGAGGGGGAGCTCAGCAGCTGCCGATAACTGCAGGGGGTGGGTACCTGTCGTCCTCCTCCCCTGGTCCAGCCAGTGTAACCCTTGTGGGGGGCAGCGGCCTGCTAACTAATCTCATTTTGGGACCCTCCCAAAAAGTCCAGCTCCTATCACCACACACCCAAACCTCCCTATCTATCATCCACTCGCAGCTCCACCCCACTGCTGTCACCTCCTCTCTCACACCTTCCACCTATTCCATGCCGCTGGGGCAGGTGCAGTACGTCCTGCCCACTGAGAACCCTTCCTCCCCTCAACTTACTCCCCAGCAAATCCTCTCCCTGCCCGCTAATGCCGCCCTGGCCAATGGTGTGCAGTCGGGGGCTGGAATCAGAATCAGCCCTGGGACTAGAGGTGAGACAGAGAGCAACGATTGGCTGATAGAAAAAATAGCAACAACAATAGTCAGCTTAAACCTTACAGATGTCTCTTCAATTTAACTTTTTGCTGTTTTTCACTTCTGTGGATTTGATTGGCTTACATAAACGGGAGATAAATGATTGGCATGAATTATGAGCGCCCGCTGCCCACCCACGTCCTAATCACTCTCTGTTCACAAGAAGCAACAGGACATCATTCCACCTTGTTATCAGTGCAGAGTTTCACTCGTATCTATAGCTGAAATGTTCCCCCGTCTCAGTGTGTCTCCACCCACTGCCGCTCCTCTGATGTCTTCACCTCCCCTCTTTTGACTCGATTCATCTGTTCCTCGTGCTGAGTGATTTAATTCTCTCTCTCTCTCTCTCTCTCTCTCTCTCTCCCTGTTCTCACTCATTAGTCCAAACCCAGTCGCCAGTCTTGCAGAGCAAGATGTTGGTTCCCATGGCAACAGTGAGAACAGGGTCTACTCCTCCTCATCCTTCCATTTCCCTGGTGGCTCCGCCTCTTCCTGTGCAGAACGGCCCTGCGACAGGAAACCAGGTAAGAACATAGTGTCAAAGATAAATACCTGCCAACCTTGTGTTTCAGTCAGGAGCAACAGCAGCAGCATTACAACTGAGATGACATGAGTTCTTGTTAGAAAACAAAGCAGAAAACATGAGGCTATGTGAAGAAACTTCATGTTTGTGATTTATAGCTCTGTATGTAGTACAGTGTGTTTTCCTTTGCTGTGAACTGATTTGGGTGAAAATTATGTCTTTGAATAAGAAGAATGCCTTCACACTCTGTCATGTAAACTGCATGGTTGTGCCAAAGTCCTTCTGAGTCTTGCCACTCGGTGGGTCATGAATCACCACCAGACATTTACTTGGGCAGTTTTTCAGGTATTATGTAAAAACTGCATCTTTAAAATTCGCAGTTAAAAATATGTTGTATTTGCTTGAAAATAAGGTTTTACAAAGTTTTTCCCCCTAAAAATCATACTTCTACCACCCTCTATGCTGTTGTTGAATTCCCATACATCTTTTCACCTGCCACTTCATTAGATGCACCTTCCTAGTACTGTTTGAACCCTCTGTTTTCTTCAGAAATGTCTTAATTCTTCATGGCATATATTCAGCAAAGTGCTGAAAATATTTCTTTTGTCCATATTGACATGATGGTATCATGCAGTTGCTGCCGATTTGTCAGCTTCACATGCATGATGCATTTCACCTCATCCCAAAGTTGCTGTACTGGACTGAGATATCACGCAGCCCATTTGAATACAGTGAACTCACTGTCATGTTCAAGAAACCAGTTTGAGATGATTTGAGCTTTGTGACATGGCACGTTATCCTGCTAAAGCAGTCTTCAGAAGACAAGTACATTGCGTTCATAAAGAGGTGAACATGGTCAGTAACAATACTCAGGTAGGCTGTGGCTTTAAACAATGCTCAAGTGGCACCAAGTGGTCCAAAGTGTCCCAAGAAAGTATCCCCCCATACCATTACACCACCAGTAGCAGCCTGAACTGTTGATACAAGGCAGGATTGATCCATGCTTTCATGTTGTTTATGCCAAATTCTGACCCTACCACCCAAATGTTGCAGAATCGAGACTCGTCAGACCATATAATGTTTTTGCAATTTTCTAGTGTCCAGTTTTGGTGGGCCTATATGAACTGTAGCCTCAGTTTCCTGTTCTTACAGTGCCAAAGTGGTAGTGTCTGGTGTAGTTTTCTGCTTTTGTAGCCCTTCTGATTCAAGCTTTTATGTGTTATGCATTCAGATATGCTCTTCTGCATACCTTAGTTGTAACGAGTAGTTATTTGAATTACTGTTGCCTTCCTGTCAGCTGGAATGCAGTCTGGCCATTCTCCTCTGACCTCTGGCATCAACAAGACATTCTGACCCAGAAAACTGCCGCTCACTGGATATTTTCTCATTTTCAGACATTCTCTGTAAACCCTAGAGAATGGTGTATGAAAATCTCTTTAGCTCAGCAGTTCCTGAAATACCCAGACTAGCCTGTCTGACATCAACGACCATGCTGTTTTCATAGTCACTTAAATCACCTTTCTTCCCCATTCTGATCCTTATTTTGAACTTCAACAGGTCATTTTGATCATGTCAGTGTGCCTAAGTGCATTGAATAGCTGCCATGTGATATGGCTGATGAAGCATTAATTAACAGTTACACCTAATGAAGTGACTGTATATTTCAAAATACAATTCTCTTAAGTGTCTTTTCTGAAAACCCATTTTTATTCTTTGGCTTTTAAATCAGACTGAGTTCTGAGTATTTTTATTTATGCTATTTTATTCAAGTTTTCTCATTTTATTTTTTATTCTTTAACTGTCATTTTGTTCTTTGTTTTATGTTATTTGATTTTTTATAGTTGTACAGCACTTTGGTCAACAGCTGTTGCTTTTAAGTGTGCTATTTAAATAAACCTGACTTGACTTGACTATACTTTTCTCTCCATTATAATTCTCTAGTAGTTCTAAAGGGCTTTAGATTTGTATCATAAGTTTATTTTTTTGTTTTTTGGGGCAGCAAAATGATCAGTTAATCAGTCGATAGTCTTTTCTGTCAAGATATCAGTCTGTCTGATTAGAAGATGGTAGTTTGTTTTTGAGATTTTAATTTCTGTGCTGTCTTACAGTTTTTAAACATTAGTTACGTGGCTGTTACATTTCTTGATACCATTTGTATTTTTAGTGTTAGAAAAGATTAGACCTACAGATAGAAATACAAGGGTAAAACTAAAGAGGAATCCTCCATTAGTACGTTATCATACTATAATGTGAACTGAGGGTGAATTAAATGTACATCATTGCTTTCATTACCTGACGAGCTTGAGTGATACTTTTGCACAGTACCATATAACTTTATAGCACAGGCTACAGAACAATTAAATGATAAAATATGACGTTTGTGTTCTCTGAAAATCTGAAACCCAGTGAGGAATTAACCTTGTTTTCCTGATTTTCCGACCCCCTTCCAGATATTTCAGCTTGCTTCCATGCCTGTTGTGCAGACCAATGTACACCCTAGTGGTACAGCAACAGTACATCCTGGGAGCCCCTTTCCTGTTTCCGTGGCAACGGTGATGGCTCCTGGTGCTGCGCCCCCACAGACCGTTCTCCTGACCTCCACACCCACCAGGTCAGTGGCACAGGCCTAACACCTGAAAGACAAGCGGCCCGTACCCTTACTGACTTTACTAGACTAATGCAAAAATTGGTCAGCAAGGTCTCGGAGAAACTCAAGTTCAACAACTTTAAAAGATGCTGTCAGATATTGATTTTAGCTGGGTCATGACATTACTTAATGTGCGGCAAGTGCAGATAAAGAAAGTCAACACTTTCAACACATTTTAACTCGCCATTATCCCCTGCAGCCATGTGAACTGTGACACTAAATATAAAAACTTTATAGTTCACCAAAGACAACTTTTAGAAAAGTTTGCTGAAAGTGAAAGTTCACTAGTTTTCTTTAAAGCTGAAATCTTCTTCTTTCGACTGCTCCCTTTAAGCAGTACTCTAACTCTCACACCCTCTTCTGTCACACCAACATCTCTTCATGTCCTCCCTCACTACATCCATCAACCTTCTCTGTGGTCTTCCTCTTTTTCCCCTGTCTGGCAGCTCCATCTTCAACATCCTTTGTCCCTCCTTTTTGCATGTCCAAACCATTTTTTGCCTCTCTGGCTTTGTCTCCACTCTACTCAACTTGGGCTTTTCTTCTGGTGTTATCACTTATGATTCTTTTCGACATGCTCACTCACAGTGTTGATGTTAATGCCAGAGGAGGTTTGGAACTCTGCAGTTACTGAGTCAGCAAAGTATTGGCAACTTTTACACACTGTGCACCTCAGTACTCGGCGACCCCGCTCTGTAACTTGGCGTGGTCTGCCACTTCATGGTTGAGTTGCTGTGCTTTCTAAACATTCCCACTTTGCAGTAATACCACTTACAGTATATCTAGAAGGAAAGAAATTTCAACTGACTTGTTACAGTTGGTGGCATCCTATTATAGCACCACACTTGAATTCACTGAGCTCTTTAGAGTGACCCATTCTTCCACAAATGTTTGTAAAGACAGACTGCACAGCTAAGTGCTTGATTTTATAGACCTGTGGCAGTAGGACTGAATGAAAAGCCGGAATTCAGTAAGTAAGTGGTGTGGCCCAATACTTTAGTCCACATAGCATATATGGCCAGTAACTCATAATGGCAAACATGAAGACGGGGACGGAAAACACAGGAGGAAATGGGTGGTGAACTAGAAGCACAAATAAGTGCGAAAAACTAAACTATAACAAGGACCATGCTAGTGACTACCTCCATCTTTTAATTACAGTCTATGATAAAATTACACTTCTAGATTTTTCTCCTGCAGGATCACCTATGTCCATTCTGGTCCAGGAGTTAGCACAGCAACACCACAGCAGGGTCCACAACCTTCAGGTCCTGCCTATCTCCAGTCTCCTCTGGCAACACTGGGCTTCACTGCCATTGCCCCAGCTCCACAAACCCTGGTTCAGCCAATTGTTGGTCAGCCTCCACTGCTAGCTCCAGCTCCACCCCTAAGTTGTCAATCACAGAGTTCCCCAGGGCAAACAACAGCCACCACCGGTCGTCAGGTAAGAAGAGATATGAACAGTACCAAAGCTTTATCACTGAAGTGTAGGGGTGTGTTCATGAAGGTAATAAAACTGTGAAATACCAGGGAAAGTTAGCAATGTAATTTTTGCGACTGGATGTTGCACTTCCTTTTAAACAGACTCTAGAGAGTTCAGAGTGACAGTCTCATCTCACCCACTTTAGAGTTTAGGGTGCTCACCTCCCTCCTCTTCACACTTTACACCCCTGACCGTATTCTCAGACATGGCATTACCTCTATTGTGATGTAATGCCACCATCATCATGACAAACTATAATAAGAGTTCATATTAAGATGAAATCCACAGTCCTGCAGTGTGATACAAAGAAAACAACCTAAGGCTCAATGTAAAGGTCCTAGCGTAGTTTTGTGGTGGCACTCTAACACTGTTCATGTACTGTCACCAGCGGGGCTGCATCAAATATATGTGGAATAATCTGTAATATTGGCAAGTCTCATGAATTGGAGATCATTTATCTGAGTTTCAGGAGCAGGACCCCTTCCCCAAACACTCCCTTTCCATCGGAGCATGCAAGTGCCTGTTTGTAGCCCTTGTGTTGGTTGAGTTCCCACCATCCCTCTCTCTGCATAGGCAAACAGTTACCTGATCATAAATCACACATAAAGAGCTGATTGTTTAGAGAAAAAGAGACCCGAAATTAACTTTTACAGAGGATCAAGAGAAAACATCCTAACTGAAAACGTCCAAAAACCAGTATGGGATGTGCATATCCAAAGACTGGCTGAGTTTGTGATTAAAACTGCCCAGAAAATCCCAATAACAATCACAGAACTTAACATCTACCCCAGCTACAGCCTCATCACCCTGCTGTCATCTAACAAGCAATACAAAAATACCCACCACAGTCAGTGAAGTTTTTGTTTCACCTTTTACACCACTGAACTCATCCGCCACACTCCACCACAAAGGATATTTTTATTTTCCTGATTTAAATATTTATTAATTCATCTGTCTTTTTTTTAGTATAATAAAAAGCAGGTCTGTAACTCAAGGCTGTAGACTGCATCTACATCTTTATGTTACCAAATAATTAAAACCAATCTCAAATGTGTAGCTCACTGACGTCACTGTTAAGTTTTTGTTTTCAGTTTTGTGTCACCCTAAACTGAAGCAGATTTTCTTTTTTAAACACACACTTTTAATAGATTTCCTTTTTTTTACAAAATGTCAGTGTTTCACCTATAAAGTATGAAATAATTAAACATCAACAGACTGCAAAGAAAACCTACACCAATCAGCCTTAGAGGCCCATATCCTGATGGGTCTATTATATTTATGGAGTTATTAGATTTTTATAAACTTTGAGGTATAAATTGTAAGCTGTGAAAAATCTGAAGTCTCTTACTCCCAGAATTCTTCCAGCCCCCCAGCTTTGCAAGCCAGTAATAACTTCCCCATTTCTACATAGAAACAGGGAACCAATAGGCATTTAGATAAACATCGCCATAGTCCGGTCCCTTCGCTGCTTAGTTCTCTCTGGCTCAGTGCTAAGCGGCACATCAAAGCATGCTGCTATTGCAGATGCTAAATCTGCTGGCTAATACCTACCTTAATTCTGATTTAGACTGATGTGTTAAACACCAGAGTCACACAGTAACCCTGTGTACTCTGAGGTAAAGTGAGGTAAAGTGACAGCAAATAAAGTGATGTAAATACCCTTAATATAACCCACACATAACCAGACCATAATTTCATGTTCCCCTGTCACCTGAAGAACTGAAAACCCTAAATTATTTAATGGGATTGTTAACTTTGATGATATGCACACAGGTCAGCGCTCTAGGGAAAATTAAATGCTGAGGGATAGCCGTGGATTTCTAACAAATGGAGAAGCGCTGGGTGTGTTTCTCTGTGAAGTTAAACTGAGCTGGCTTTCTGTTATCTGTTTACATCTGTTTGCTTCTCTCCTGCTCTCTACACTCAATGATACTGCATTTTAATTAAGTCGAATTCACAATAAAGCTATTTTAATAGACATGTTTTGCTGTTCCTGTTGTCAGACAGCAGAAAAACTTTTAAATATAGATTTTAATGCAATCTAGAAACCACGGTAAAAAACCACTAACACCACAAACTCAAGCTAGGCTGCTCTGCACTGGTGAAATCCAGATTTTTGTGACAGCGACATTGTCAGACAATCTCTACATTCATGTATGTTAAAAATAGACTGTGCTGTGATTTCTTCTGTATTTAAAAGTAAAGATATCACTCGGAGACAAAGTTAGAAGCCACAGAGCGTCTCATTCAGGTCTGAGTTTGCAGCCTGTAGTATTCTGAATAAGCTGTGCTGCTCCTATTGGCTGCTTCTCTGTGTCACTCTTCTTGAAAGGTTGAGTGAAAGCAGCCGTTCCAGTTTGATTTAAAGCTACAGTACAGACTTTGAGATTATTAGAGCTCCAAACCAGGATCTTACAGGCATAGTACAAAAAACATCTGTGTGGTATTTCAGGTTGAAATTCAAAAAATACATTCTGGGAACATATGAGACTAACATTAATATGGCTTAAAATGGTAGTGTATGGAACCTTTAACATGGATCATGTGGTTGTGGTGCAGTGCTCCAATAGAAAACCTTTGTTTATGGTGTTAATCTGGATTTGGCACATATCATCCACTTCAGCTTTTTTGCAGACCAACCACACCCTCCCAATAGCAAGGGCACTCCCCATCTGCAGGACAGCGTATCCTGCCATGCTTCAAAAACTGCTCAATGAACACAAGAAAGCATCCAAACTTCCCAGATCCCAGTTTGACCAAGCATCTGCAAGATGCACCAAAACAGATCTGACATACAGGACCAAAAAGAATAGCTGTCAATGTTCCAGACACCATGTGGCAGCCACAAATGCCCCATGCTGGGGTGGGTCAGACCTGTTTTGGCAGCAGGAGGGGGGACTTCTTCAAGTGTTTTGGATGATCACTATCAGTCTATTTCACCTGCCTTAGATCTACCTGCTGACATGCACGGTTTTTTATTTTCTTCTTTAGATACTAACTACCATCTACCCTGCACCAACCGTTGCTGTGCCCACTGCTGTGGTGCCCATGACACCTGTGCCCTCCGCTGTGGCAGTCCCAGCCCAGGATATCACAAACCTACCCTCTCCACTGACTTTAGGACTGCAGGGTTCAGCGGTAGCGACCCCTCAGCCTGGTATGGGAGCAGAGGTGGAGGTGAAGCATGAGAGCCAGCTGGACGCTCAGAATGATGCTCAGGGGCTGTCAAGCTGTGCCACTAGCTCCTCGACAGCCACCTGTACAGGCAGCTGCACAGCAGGTAAAGATCCAGTGTTTTGCATTTAGGTCACTGGCTAATGGTAGATTTATTTTAACTAGTCATATATTGTGGTATGGGCTTAAAAGGCATCAGTTTTTTCATTTGTTCTTGTAACAGAAGCATTTTCTTGGCTATTTCTAGTGTTCACTTTTCAAGAGTGAAAGACGCAATGTTACAGAATCATGTGATATTTTCTTAACTACACACCATGATATTCAGTTTCTCTTTTCTTTTGAGTCATAAAAAAGGGTCACATTGTTGCATAATCAGTGATTTTTTTCTGTAGATGTTTTCCAGGATTAACACAGGTGCTCCAAGGCTAGAGGAAAGTTGCAGCAATGTACTACTTTTGTAGATGAATAGGATATGGTACAACTGATCCTTTTTCTCTTTCAGTAAAAAAAGAGGAGGACACCACTCAGCACATCAAAGAAGAAAACATGAGAGATGGACATGACAGAGAAAAACGAAATGAGGTGGAAGAAGAGCGAGAGAGAGGGATGAAGGAGAGCAGTGAAAAGAAGCGAGCCAGAGATACAGAGAGAGAGGAGCACAGCATGGGCAACAGCAGCAAAGAGGTGAAAAAAGTTACATGTCTGCTACAGATGAATATGAGAAGAGAGATCAGCTTTTCAGCTTTGTTCCCTGGTATTTACATCTAGTTATGTTAAACAACATAGAACATAATCCATTTTTTTATCAAACCAACTACTTTTTCCAAGTGAGAAAAAGTAGTGGAATAGAATATTTTCAACTAAATTAAAGTAAAAAAATACCCCAAAAAATTGTCAAAAATAATGAGTTACATCAACAATAAAAATGACTGAGCCTGCAAGCCTGCAGTCATGCAAGCACAAGCTATGAAACAACCTGCACCATGCTTCATACATGAGCTCTTTTGTTTAGGATCATGAGCAGATCCCTTATTTCTCCACACTTTGACAGTGCAGGCCAAAAGTCAGCAGGGACCAGTAGTTGGCCACTTAAGAGCTTTATGGTCAAAAACACCCAGTACTCTGGGCCTAACTCCCTACCAGACAAACCTGTGTCTTGGCCCATGTCCAATTCTTTTTTCACTATTTATGAGTTTGTTTTTCATTTGAATTAGGTTATATTTAGGATTCAAGGAAATCCCATGAAAATAAATCCTTTTTGTTAAAGTAATCAATAATCACATTAAATAATTCAAACCAAAATACGTATGGTCACATTTTTTGTCTTAATCAAGCAACTGCAGGACACTTTAAACCTGATCCTCATGTCCTCAGAAATAAACACATCCTGAAGCTGCACTGTTCAAAGGCCACAATACAGCTTTTAACACATGAAAACCTCATATTCTCTTCCTAGGCTGGACCTCGTTCCCCACCTCCACCACCCTCAGGTTTGGACCCTCCTCCTCTGCCTACAGAAAGAGACCCCCCCTCTTCCTCAAAGAAGACCAAGTTTCGGCCCCCACCGCTCAAAAATACGCCTGACTCTCACGACAAGTAAGTGACAAATCTTCATCTGAGAGGACCCTTTTTGCATTACTTGATACATTTTTTTAAAAATGTGTGGGTTTAGTGTCCAAAGCAACCTCAGCGATACAGAATTTATAAACTGAAATGAGTAATTACCCATAAGCGTTTTGTTATATTTGAAGCTCTACTTCATCTTTAACTGTAAGAAAAGCTTTTATGGAAGTCTAGAGCTGCTCCCCCAACAATCAGACTTAAGTTTCATAGACTCCTAGCCAAATCAGTGCAAAATAAACCAAGTCTGCCAGCTCTTTCTGGCTTTCTGGTTGTGGTAAAAAAACAAAAAGAATCCCCTTCATTTTAACAGTTTACATATTCTCAAGCTGAGAGAGCTCATACAACAGGAGCTCATCTTATGTAATTTTGGCAGCTTGTAGATAAAAACGCAGCACCCTGGACAGGACTCCATTTGTTGACTTTATTAATGAGCACTCATGTTCAAGCATAGTGGCATCCAGTTCTGTTTTTAGTGAACAGCCAAACCTCCAACTTTGTAAAACTATGGTGGAAACTCTGTTTACTGAATGTGAGTGGGCAGAGTGCTTACCCTTGATGTTCTTTATTTAGACATAAGGAAAGTAGCGGGGAAGCCACAGAGATGAGAAAGTCGTGGCAGAACTCAGCCTTAAGGAATGTAAATACATTCAGAGCCGTCCCTTGATACTGAAACCACCGCACTACTGGATTGTGTTTTGTGTACAGGCTCTTGTCAGAGACGTACTTTGAGGAACGCTTTGCCGAGCTTCCAGAGTTTAACCCAGAGGAGGTTCTCCCCTCGCCCACTCTGCAGAGTCTGGCCACCTCACCGAGAGCCATCCTGACAAGCTACCGGAAGAAGAGACGCAACTCCACGGGTATGACACAGAGAGATGCTCCAAGCTATGATCTTCACAATAAAATGAACTCAAACTTTATTAATACCTGTTCTGCATATGTGTCTGTTCTTCCTCTCTTCCCGTGTTTCCCTGTGTTTATTCCTCACTGTCCGCCTCCCTCCAGAGCTCGAGCTGAGCGGAGAAGACCCCAGCTCTCCAAGGAGAAAGACTCGTCGTCTGTCGAGCTGCAGCTCAGAGCCCAACACCCCCAAGAGCGCCGCCAAGTGTGAAGGAGAAATCTTTACCTTTGACAGACCAGGTATAATGGGTACAGCAGCAACACCTGATGCAAATCTCCAAAGAGATGGACTGACATCACTCTAATTCACCTCTCTCTCCCACCAGGTTTGGAAAGCGAGGTTCCTCCAGGAGACTTGGACAGGGTTTCCTACTCATCTCTCCGCAGGACACTAGATCAGCGTCGGGCCCTTGTCATGCAGCTGTTTCAGGAACATGGCTTCTTTCCCACAGGTAAACTAATCATAGATAACACAATTAGTTTATTCTTTTATATAGATAAGTCACAAAAGAAGCAACTAACTAAAATGGAAATTAAATCTTTAATTTTTACTGAGCTGAACCTTATTTCAGCTAAAAAAATAAACTTCCTAAAACTATGATACTCATATATAAGTAGGAAGTACTATGTGTACAGTGTGTAACAAAATAGCATCAATAAAGTAGAATAGCTCATTAAAATAGAATATGACAAAACAAAATAGCTCAGTAAGGTAAATACTAGTTCACCATGAGACCATCCCCCAAGAGCCCCAATTTCTTCATGAATGCTGACCTGACCCAACCTCACTTAATGTAATGTGTGGCTAGATGCCATGGTCAGTTTGGTTTTTTATTTTCTTTTATGCAAATTGGATTATTAAGAACCAACGTATGCAGCAGCGAAGTTGAGTCCATAATATCCCTGAAAATTTTTTACCGATTTCAACCACGTTGACAGTAGATGGAAATGGCAACAGACATGACATGGTGTCACCATGAAAGTATATGATCCCAAATTAGACAACTAATTACAGAGATGTGGGCACCTGGTGGCCAAAAAGACTTTAGTTTACACTGCAACACCCCTGACACATGCGCAGACATGCATATGTGCGCACATATACCAACTCTGCAATAAATTAAAAATTATTCTGTCTAAACCAGACTAGCTATTCAACTCCCTGGATAATGAGTGTAAGATTCATAATCCTGCCTAAATAAACAGAACCCTGAAAGTAACAATTCACACAATTATACAGTCATAGAGAGCACATGTCAGCCTCCGATTCTGGGATTAAAAACTCATCCGTCAGTTAAGTCATCTTGACTAATCAACATTGTGTTCTAAAAGCGATAAAAAAAACAGAAAAATTCTAGGGAATGCTACGACTTTCCTACAGGTAGCTACAGCACCCCAAGCCCCTCTCTGGTGCCACTTATTTACTAGACAAATGCGATGGGTTGTAAAGAGGTATGAAGAAGTTCCTGTATCTGTTCATCTGTCAGCAGAGCTGAATAAGTCTACTGGAGAAAGTGCTCACTGCCTGTGCGGCTTTCCATCCACTAATGATTGTTTATGAATGCAGATAAATGTTAAAAATCTAATACAAAGCTAAATCACCGACAGACAAGGGCTGATGGATATTGGGTCCATTTCAGCATCCTTTATTTCAACATGTATTTTCATTTCATTCTGGATCTCTTTTTTAAAGAGAGACCAGAGGCCTGTACTACGTAGCAGGTTCAGCATACCCAGGATATTTTTCCATTATCTGACTTCAATTAACCTAACATTGGTGATCAGGATAAGTCGTCACGTGAGGGTGGTTATCAGCATGAAAAGTTAACCCAGCATTTATCAATCTAGCTATGAGAATGTTTACATGAAGGGGTCGCATCATCAGCATCTCACAAATCACAAACATGGATAAGTCTACTGGCAGCAAAGTGGCTGGTTTTACAAAAGAAAAGAAAAAGACTACTGTTAGAAAAATTTGAAGTGGTTCAACACAGAATAAAGGCTGAAATTAATGCTGCTGCTGCAGACTACTCAGCAGAATGAGTGTCTGTAACAGGAAAGCACTGTACAATAGTAGAGTATTAAAACTAATGTATGAACGCGTGTGCGTTAAACACCGGAGAAGACGTATTATATGAATAAAGTTTAATCTACTTGAAGCCATTAAGGAACGTCAACAAAAATGCTGTGTAAGTTAGCACAGTTACACAGCACTGTTATTAAGACATGGGAGAATCTGACCGATTACAGCTGTTATTCTATTAAGTCATTTTTAGTTTTTATTCTTTAAATGCCAGCCCCAGTGTATTTAATGGTCTGATATTGATGAATTAACATAAAAACAGAACTCACATAAATTTAGACTATGTGCAAATTTGATTTAAGGTCCACAAATAGGTGTTCTTTTTTTTTAGATCATATATTAAGGCTTATGTAAACAAACAAATTGTTGTAAAATAGTTTTCAGCCAAGGGAAAATTAAAGTTAAAAAATAAAGTTTCTCTAAGAATCTATATATATTAGTGATGCTCAAAGACTTTTAACACTATTAAGAAAACTTTAGCCCCTCCCACTATCCATGCAGAAAGGTCTGAGCGATTTTCCAGGATCAGCGACGCTATTTTCCAGAGAATCATTGTTCAGTAGGTGGTGGTTTCATACCTGTTGATCTCTAATCTGGAACTTAACCTGTTTCAGCACAGTTTAGCTCTGCAGCATAAGTTACCTCAGCAATGTACCCTAGTAAGAAATGAACCACCTTTATAGTACTGAAAACTGGATAACACCAACTCCTGCTTCAGTCTTAAAAAACACATACAGCAATATAGACAGAGAGGAATATACAAAGAAATATATTAAACTTTTTCAGAATGAAGAAAAGCATGTGTGAGTTGCTGATACATAAATGCAAGCCTTTGAAATGTTCAAATGAAATAAGAAAATGTAGCTTCAGAGCTTTTGAAGTTCATTCCATTTGTAGGCAGCAAAGTAATTGAATCCAGATTGTGCAAATTCTGAATTAAAGATCCGACTAATGTTAAAATGTCCTGTGACCAGACTTTGTAAGTACCTTATTTAAATGTGATGAAGGAGCAGAGGTAATTAGGAAATTTTTAAAGACTCATATGAATACACATCATGCAGCCCTCTATTTTTAAGGAAGACCATTCTATTTTTTCATATAAGATACCTTTTTAGCTCTCCTCACTGACTGTTTACCTATATGCCACTAAAGCGTGCTCTGACATGATTGGTCAAAACAGTTCGGACTAAAAGCAGAAACCAGGAAACAAAACCTCTTCTCCCCTGCCTACGGATTCTGCAAACACAGCAGCAGAATCTGTTTTTAGAGCTATAATATATGTAGTCATTTCATTCAAAGGACATGATATGGGATATGTGGTGATACTTTTTGATACATAATTTCATTCTCTCTCTCTCTCTCTCTCTCTCTCTCTCTCTCTTCTTCAGCTCAGGCCACAGCTGCCTTCCAGGCACGCTACTCGGACACTTTCCCCACCAAGGTGTGCCTGCAGCTGAAAATCCGCGAAGTCCGTCAGAAGATCATGCAGGCGGCCACACCGGGTGCGCTGGAGGCTGGAGGCTCAGCTGAAGTCAGCCCGGCCCCTTCCCACAGCTCCTCTTTCAATCAATCATCCCGAGAGGACACAGGGGCGGAGCAGCAAGGAGACAAAGGGCGGAGCCCCGAGGAGCCGAAAAGCGAAGGATCGTAAGCTAGAGAGAGTGACGCAGCGGAAGAATCAAGGAAAGAAGAAGAGGGAAAAAGAGGGGAGTGTGTGAACCAGTGAGATCTGTTCTACTGGTACTAATCTCCACCAGACCTGGGCAGAAATGTGGAACGTAGTCACGAATATTCAAACTACTCAAGGCGCGCTTGGATCATCTAATTAGACCTTTTGAAAAAAGAAAGCCTCAAATGTGGTCGAATCACATACAAGTCACGATGAGTCAAGTGCTTCTTGTACTGTTTTTCCTCAATTGTTTTCAGAGTATCCAGAATATCTTTAGTTAACCCTTTTGCCCGGGTCTGCCTCAGCACATTTGTACAGTAGTTTGTAGTTTGACACACAAACTCTGTGGTACACACTCTCTAGCTCTCTGGCACACACACACAGACACACACCAACCCTGGTGCATATGTAATATCCAGCATGCACATGATCCTACAAACACACACACACACACACACACACACACACACACACACACACACAGAAGAAATCAGACTGTTACTCTTGGTTGGCAGCCCCCAGGAGCCGCTACCAAGGACCACGACACACAAAGGCACTTTGTCACTTATTGTGCAGATGCAGTTTGCTGTTGCCAGCCAGCCAGCCAGCCAGCCAGCCCTCAGATGCCATTGACTTGACCTCCTTCTTGTCCTTCCACTCCTCAGCACAGTGGTCGGGACATAAAAACAACCCCAACAACCTCCACTGATATTCCACAGCCCCTCAATGCTGCAAGACAGACAGCACACACACATATATACAGAACATGCACGCACAAAAACGCAGTGCATGGACATGTCTGTGCAGTGTGAGTACACAAACACAGTGAAACCCCCCCCTGGTCTGACCAAGCCATCGGCCTGCACAGTTTTTAGTGATTGTAGTGAGAAGAGAAACTGAAAGCATGAAATCTTATTTGCTCCTTAAAAAAACAAAAACAAAAAAACGAAGGCAGGAGTCGTGATGTAGTGTGACCAATCTTTGCACCTTCAGTTTATTGCCATTACAAAAGACTTGAGTCCTCACTGGCGGGAGCTGATTATATATATATATATATATGTCTGTATGTCTGCCGGGGGTCACATCCCCCAAAACCTGTGCAAACAGGCACCATAAAGAGATTATGTAAAGAGACTATTGGTTGTGAGGCTTTGAAGAATCAACGTTAAAATTGACACCAACCGGCTCCCAACAGAGTGCAGAGAAAAAGGCGGAAACTGGATCCAAGATTCATATTCCAGCAACAGGAAGATGTAACAGTAGTGAACAAGGACAACAACACGACAAGAGTTTGAACCAAACTTCTCTGAATCTCCTCCCGTGGATATGATGTTGCTTTCTCTCGTTATCGTGGAATTAACCAGTTTTACCGTGGCCTGTTTTTCTCTCTCGTGGCTCTATTGTGTTTCTTCTCCAGCATAACAGCAACAACAAAAAAACTCTGGACATAGAAGGGGACAAAATCAGTCTGTGCCCCCTTTCTCCCCTTCTTCCCCATCCTCTACGATTTCTCACCAGACACAGAAGCGGGGGAGCAGGGGCGTTTGTTGTTTTGTAAAACGTTGAAATCAGGTGTTTGCACAATTTGTGCGGCCCTCCTCGTCTGGGGCTGCCACAAGTTAAATCAGGAAAGTATTGTTTTTAGAGATTGTTTTAGTAGTTAAAAATAATAACTTGTTCCTTATGTTATCAGTCACCTTTTTCCTCCCTCCCTGCTTTCTCCCCTTTCTTTACCGCTCTCCTCCCTCAAACCCCTCAAGTGTTGTTTGAAAGTGCCCTTAAGCACTGGTCCCGGGTCAAGCGCTATGTAGCTCAGGATGGTTCTGGTTAGGGTTAGTTCAGGGAAAGCAGATCCTAGACCAGCACTGGAGGGCAGTCTCCGGAGCCCTCCCCTCTTCCCTCTCTTCTCGACACTTTATCCTTTCCCATGAAATGGTGCAATAGGACTTTTTTTTTTTAAATGGGTGGGTTATTTTGTTTTTGGGGCAAGGCTCTGTGCCATAGATATTAAATCCAGTCAGTCAGTGAGAGGGATGCGCTGTTGTGAGACTATCTATAAGTATGGTATAAAAGAAAACAAAAAAGAATCACACAATTATTGTTCTTGTTGAAGAGATAGAGAGCATAACTTACTAAAAGTCAAAGACAATTTTTTTTGAATAGCACTTTTTTGGCTCTTTGCTTCTTGGGTGAAGAGTGGGGGTAGTTATTATTATGGGTATCTCTATTATTTCTCTGTATACAGTTGGATGTGTGAAAAACAAATATATATACCGGTATTTCCATATATGTGCATTTAGGTCTGTGTTTGGGTGTGTGTGTATGTTTTGGCACATGCAGGTAGCGTGTTAACACGACCAACCTCTCGTTCTTTCACCACTCAGCAACATTATCAATAGTATATTTTTCATTGTATCTACATTCTATATTCTACTCTAGAGACAGTATTTTTATAGTCACCGTGACTATTTTGTCTGCCATCTTGACTGTTATCAAACCCAGTTGATTCAGGATATATATGAAATATATATTCAGGATATACTATATATATATAAAAATATATATAAACACATGCAGGTAAGAAGAAGACTATCAATTCACATCACTTTGGGGTTAGGGCTGTAAAGTGTCTATCTGCATGCATGTGCAATCACATGCACGCGTGTACACACCCACACAGACATATGTGCATACACACACATGTATGCGTGTACACTGTATGATTGTGCTTAAAAATAAACTGTCCTTACTTTGGAGAAGGAAATTTTAGGATGAGAGAGGTGAGTGTTATCTCATAAGCAGGCATGTTGACCATGTGCAATATTTCTAAACAACAAAAAAAGACTAAATATTGAAAATATTAAAGTTCTAACACAATGTCTTAAGTGCTTGAATTTATTTCTCATCCCCGGTGAGTGTTTTGTCATATTGTTTGTGGTATTTGTGAATCCATGTAAAGGGGTGATGAATCCCTGACTGACTGCAATCTCTACAAAACCATAATGGCAGAGAAATCATCCTTAACCTACAAGACAAGTCCCTTAAATCCCTGGAACGTACAGTGTGTGCTTCTCTGGAGCATATCAGTGTTAAGAGTGCTTATTGGATTAGAGCTGTCTTTCAGATTCAGGTCATATTGGGCGAGGAGGTGGGTTAAGTTAAGGAGGCCCAGACAAAGAGCCTCCAGTACAGTAAATAAAAGTTCTGTGGGAAGCTAGAGATGACACCTACCTGTCCACCCCTGAATCCTGAATAAATCCTGTAGCCTTCATCAGCTGATATTACAGTATGTTTTTCCCTAGCAAAATACATCAACACTTAATGAAACTCAGAAAAAGCATTTAATTCAAAGCAAAGCCAGTGAAATATTTAAACAGTATTGCAGTGCTCGCCCTCCCAGGTATCAGTCATCGAGTATTCTTCGTTTTTGTGGTCTTAGTTTTAGTTTTTTTTTAATTTTACGAACATAAAGAGTGCATGTCCAGTATCTGAGAGCGTGAGCAACTTGCAACTAAAGGATGTAAATTCAGTGATTTATTTTTTCTATAAGTTTTATAATTTTATTTATATGTAAATATAAACTCACTGCTGCTCTTTCTGTGGCCTACATCTCCCCGTTAATTCTGTGTAAATTTGTAGTTGTTTTGATTTCTAAAAGCCAAAGCGGCAAACCTGGGCACGGGTTGCTTCAAACACCATCTCCCAGGTGGCATTGCGCGCGGTCTGTTTCTAGGTGTCTAGCAACAGCTATCATCCCAGACAGCTGGCGGCAACGGGAGCAGTGTTTCTTGGTGTGGCTTTCCACGATTATTCGCTGCCGGGTGTTACAGTTAATAGTCGCTTAACTGAAACAAAGTGAAAAACAACACTGACCCCTGCACAGAGATATGAGCGGCAGCGGGCGGCCCAGGACCAGCTCGTTTGCTGAGCCGCCAGGTGTTCCAGGAGCCGCCGCAGCGTCCGCTGGATCAGCCGCTGCCGTGGGGAGCAGTACAGGAAAGACCGGGGTCTCGCAGGCCTCCGGCAGCAGCTCATCAGGATGCTCCAACCTTAAGCTTACCAGTAAGTTCTAATTATCTACCAACTTTTTATCGGAATATACTTAGCCAATACATTTTATTATGGGCTACCACCTTTGGATTACACACCGGCGTTATGTGTTACAGCCGGAAGGAAAGTCGTTATTTCTCCGTGTACAGGCTAACAAGGCTGCTAGCCTGCTAACTAGTTAGCCTGCTAACGTTAGCCACTTGTTTTGTACATTACTAGTTCCCTGTCCGGCCAATGACTGTTTTCACCCTGTCTGGTGTCAGGACTGGCTCACATGTTATCATTTTAATCCAGCCAAACTTCTACACTTTAAGTGATTTATTTCACTGACTAGTATTGGTTTAAATGCTGAAGATGGGTTTGAGTTTTACTGTGGTCATTGTGCCTGAGCTGTTAATTCGGCTCTGTTGTTCTTTGTGGCCAAGCTAGACTGAAATACCTCAACTTCAGTGCTGCATTGAGGGCTCTTTTGTGATGTAGCTGAGGGGGTGGCATCAGCTAACAGTCTGGCTTGACTGGAGGGGGTACAGGGCGGAAAAGTTGCCTATTCACCAAGGTCACCCGTGGGGCAAATAAAAGCTTAGCAGCAGGTGGCCGACGCCTGGAGCATGCAAGTGATGCACGTCCAGCACCAGAGCCCAAGGAACTGGTTTCCTCTGTCTCTAATGAAATTATAGTATGCCCTTTTATCACTGTAGTACTGGGTGTAAGCAGAGATCCGTGTGTGCGTGCGTGCGTGCGTGCATTAATACAAGCCTTATCATCCATTAGCAGGCACTGGCGCGTCTCTTGATATTAGAGCCAGAAAGGGAGGTCATCTCCAGTTCAAAGCAGTCTGACCCCTTGTTTCTCTGCAGCAATGGCAAGACAACCTTTCAAGACCAAATGTTGCCCTGGTTATTTAAAGATACTCTTTTGAATGATTGATGGATGCTTTGTCCTTTTTTGAGCAATGTAGAAGCTATACCTGGAGGCAGGATTTACCCTTGTAATTACATACATGCAGGGTTTTTCTTGCATCGATCAAAGAAGTTTTTTGCCTTCCACCAAAGGAAAATGACCAGAGGCCTATATTACAATGTAAGTTCAGCATACCAAGGATATCTTTCCATTAGCTGACTTCACTTAACATTGGTGATCAGGATAAGCGATCACACAAAAGTGGTTCTCAACTCGATAAGTCAGCCTAGGGTTTATCAATCCAGCTGCTAGGGCATTCACATGAAAGGGTTGGCACTGGCAGCATCTGACCAGTCATGAACATAGATAAATCTACTGGCACAAGAGCAGCTGATTTCACAAAGAAGTTAAAACTAGGATTTGATTAAAAAATATAGAGTTTTCAGCACAGAATACAGGCTGGACTCAATACAACTGTTGCAGACAGATCAGAAGTTATGAGTGTAACAAGAAAAATGCTATTCAGTAGTAGAGTATTAAAAGTGCTCTATGAATGTGTGTCTGTTATAAGCTCTGGAGAAGATCAACTATATTGCTAAAGTTTAGTCTATTTGAAGACAATAAGGAGAGCCAGCACAAATGCAGACTGTAAACAGTATCACACGTTTGACATTGAAGACTGGGAGAACCTGAAACATTGCAACTTTTATTTAATTAATTTATTATATTAATAAATCTGTGTACTTAAGACAATTTTAGTTTTTTATTCTTTTATCTGCAGCTTTGGTACTATGTAACAGTCTGAGGGTGATGAACAAATATAAAAACAACATTTTAACATACATTTGGACATATGCGTAGATTTTAAGGTCCACAAATCGATGCCCTGTTTTAGGGTCACATATCAAGGCTTTTAGAACAATCAAATTATTATAACATTTTATGTAACCAATGGGGGGGGGAGTAAAATCAAGGAAAAAAGCTATGTCTAAGAATCTGTATTTATTACCGATGCTCAAAGACTTTTGACAATGTTAAGGAAACCTGAGCCCTTCCTATTATCCGTGCACAGAGATTTGAGGGCTCTTCCAGGGTTAGTGATGGAAAATTAATAGATCAGTAAGTGGTGAGTTCATACCTGTTGATGTCTAATCTGGAAATGAACCTGCTCTGGGGTAGGTTATGTCTCCAGCATACGTTACTGTGATGATATACCCTGGTAAGAAGTGAACCACCTTAGTCACACTGAAAAACCAAACTGAATCCTGAAGTGACCTGGATAAAGCCAAATCCTGCTTCGTAATACAGGACTATGGTATTTGGTTTAGCAAATGGCCAAAAATATACCTGAAAATGCTTAAACTTCTACTAACTAATGTAACGCAGACTCTTTGCCTGAGATATATTTGGGCAACTAGGGCTTGTGTGCATTGTCAGCCAGGAAAACCCCTGACGTGAAAGATAATGAAGTGATTTTGGGGTTAAAATTAAACTTGCACATGCAGCATTAATCAACCAGTCAGTCCAAATTTCAACACTGTAGTACCTTTCATGAAGCTTATTGCAGCTCAGAGTGCTTCACAAATGACTGAGAATCTGATAATGATGGAACAAATAAAATGGCAAAGTGGAGTTTTAAAAAGCTTAACCTATTATAAGACTAAACTGAATAAAGTACAGTTTTGTTTCACCAAAAGTAAGACAATACAATACAGTAATGCTGGATAAATAATTAATTACAATGAAATGCCAAAACAATGAATATACTTTAGACTACATCATTTTTTCAAAATCCATATAGCAAAGATACTCAAAGTGTAGGAAATTATTGTAAATTATGGCAATAAAGCATAGTTAATCACAAGCTAGGCTGAACAGGAAGGTTTTAAATTTTCAGTTTTTACACTTCTAGCAGCTTTACTTCTTCAGCAGACTGTTCCAGCATTTGGAATCATAAAAGCTAAAAAGCTACCACACCATCCTGAGTTTTGGACCAGCTAACAGACTCTTATTAAGTGAGAGGTTGTACGGCTATTTATGTAAGCATGATTTGAGGCCGAGAGTCTATGTTACATTACTTAACAGAAGTCTGTATTTTCCTGTCCTTTTTTGGTCATTTGATAAACAGAAATGAACTTCAGGCTTGAGTAAGTTTAAACCCCAGTTATTAAAAAAAGCTTGTAAAAATCAGTGTTCTGTTGATTTTCTTTTCTGTGAAAGCCCAAAACCTCTTTGGTGGGATCCGAAGCCTGCATATGTACGAGAGCAAGATTATGAAGTGCTTTGGAAACAAGTAAAGAATTTTAAATCACTTCAGAAACTTACACAGCATCGGTGTAGGGCCTTAATGCATCCTCTCCATCTTGTCCTGGTAATCACTCAGGCTGCTTGATAGCTGAACATTATAGTTTGCAACCCAGCTTGATTTAAAAGCTATGATTAGGTTCACTGTGTCACTCAGAGAGAGAGAAATGGTTGCACTTTAGTGGTATTTTTGAGATGATCAGAGGCAGATTTGGAAACCAGTTCCTTGTGAGATCTAAAGTTAAGATCTGAGTCAAAGACCACACCTAGTTCTCCTGCTTGTTGGCTTGTTTGTCAGGGGATCTGTCATTATAAAGGACACTCAAAGAGATTTTAAAGGCCTTTTTCTACTTCGGCAAAACACTCTTAAAGGTCTAAGTTCATTCTCTTGCTCCAGAATGTGATACTTGTAGTTGAAAAGTGATCCTTGAGGATTTTTACTTCACAGTGGTTTATTTCACCATAAAGAAATATCAGGCACCTTATAGGCTACATAAATTAAGTAACAGGTTTCTTACCCACCTAGTTACCTGCTAAAATAGCTTTTAGTGCTGTGTAGACACTGTGGAATTCTTACTTTTCTGCATTAAAGCAGCCTTTGTGACTACCTTGCCTGAGCTGACGAGCCCTGACATGTCTTTGAAGCGAAGGAATAGGACTGAACAGGGGCAGTGAACTGTTCTGACTGTATTTTTGCTCATTTACAATATGCTGTTATTAAAATGTATTTAATCACTAAGACATGGTTTAATAATGGTGGTATCCCTTTCTTGGAAATTAAAATTTCAGCATTAGATTTGATGTTAATAGTCTGTGAATGGAATTTTTTTGTGTAATGTTGAGCTTTTCCATCCAAAAAGAGAAGAAATAAGTCTTGCTTCCATAACCCAGAACATTTCTCCACATTTCTTGGTATAATTACCATGCTGGCTGCTGTCATTGCTGCGTCCAAGCAGTTGTTCCATTATTCACTGTCATTATTCACTGTCTGTGGAGCAGCACCAGCATTTGTCTCTGGGTCTGTGCACGAAGCATCATTCATTTGCAGTGGTTGAGTTTGTGCGATTAGAAATGGCAGTTTAGAGATGTTTCCCCTTTTGATTGTCCTACTTGTGCAAATTCTCAGCAGTCAGTGCTGGCTGAATTATGTAAAAATTTAGTCAAGCTTTACGTCAGTTTGGACAAAGTTGTGCAGTACAGTTCAGAGAACCAAAGCAGCAGCTTGTACAGTGAAAGTTGGAAAAGCGCAATACAAACCAGAAACGGAGACGGTTTATGCCTTTTGAAATGTGTTGGTCCTGCTTGCCCTCTTATCCAGGTCAAGGCTGGGGGGCAGCAGTCTAAGCAGAAAGACCCAGACCTCCCTCTCTCCGGCCACCTCCTCCAGCTCTTCTAAGGGAACACTGAGCCCTTCCCAAGCCAGCTGAGAGGCATAATCTCTCCAGCATTTCCTGGGTCTACCCCAGGGTCTCCTCTCAGTTGGACATGCATGAAACAACTCACCTAGGAGGTATCCTAGTCAGATGCCTGAACCACCTGAACTGACTCCTTTCAATGTGATGGAGTTGTGGTTCTACTCTGAGCCCCCAAATGACCAAGCTCCTCACCTGATCTCTAAGGGAGAGCCCAGACACTGTTCAGAGCATGCATATCCATGATGCTATTTGTTCAGTCACTACTGAAAGGTGAGGATAGGAACGTAGAGCAACAGCAAGCTAAACCAAAAAAGTACATTGTCTAAAAAATGAACACAATTCGTAACTGTTAAACAGTCATATTTCTGTCACTTTTCTACTACTAATCAACTGTGGGTGTTAATGCCAGAGTTTTGATTTAAGTATATGTAATGGCACATTCATTGTATCATTTGATAAGGACTCCTTTGTGGCAGTAAAGGCGAATAGGTTGTGACCGGTTATTGGTACAACTGATGGAGTGTATTCATTTTGATATAGACTTTATTGCAATGTTGACTCTGTTGGCATAACAGTAATGCCAAGCTATCCATGTAAAATCCAGTTTTGCTCTATTCAACAAAGCGAAAAATCATTTAATTTATGTAGACTAGTTTTGTCGGATTTTGTAATGCCATCACCACAGCCACTTTTTAGTGTCTTGCATTATGGTAAATGTTTAAATTTATCAAATTATAGGGCATTTTTTTGTAGTATTTCTGTGTTGGGAGTTAAAATGTCTTGGGGCTTTGTATATTTTGTTTACAAGTAGCTTTACAGGAGGATTGGTGTCACATTTGCTGTGATGTGGACACTGTACCAGTCTGTTGGGGTGAAGAGCAAGCTTAATGTAAAGGTGAAGCTGTCAAGTTGCTGGACAACCTATGTTCCTACCCTCACTTATGGCCATAAGTTGTGATTGGTAACAGAGAGAAATGCCAGTAATGAGCTTTTTCCAAAGAGTGTCTGAGCTCACATCACCAACACTTGGTTATTGCAAAAGTTCTGCTTTAACTAACCCTCTTACTGTATGTGCTCACCACCCCCTCTGAAATCAGTCGGCAGTATCCACTGCTCCCATTGGCAGTTGTATAAAAGTTGAGATAAGATCCACCCACTTTGCATTCCTAATAGTTTCACCTATCACTGCTGTAAGTTGCTAAATATCATTTACATCCCATGGGCATCAGTTTTCACATTGCTGCATGTCTCTTCCTGACTGTATACCCTTTCAGATACAGGGTGAGGAGCTCAGAATGGAGCGTCTGCTCCTCGACATCGAAAAGAGTTAGGGTGGTTCAGGCACCTAAGTACAACACCTCAGGCACATCAGCCAGGAGGAGGCTTCATTGCAGACCCAGGTCATGCTGGAGAGATCATGTCTGGGAATACCTCCAGATCTCTTCAGAAAAGTTGGAGGAGATGATTGGGGAGAAAGAGGTCTGAGCATTTCTGCTCAGATTCCTTGGGTCCAACATTTTGATTGGTTCTAGTTCTGTCAATAGACGTGAGTTTAAATAAGTAATGTGTGTCTCAAGAAAATTGCTTCTGATATATGAATGCATCCCTACTGAAACTCAAATGACAAGCAGACAGAAAAGCAGCTGATTTCTCAGAAAGTAGCATTTTTACTAGTTATAGTCCATTACCTTATTTGCCTTATTTTGGCAGAAATCTGGACATTTTCCTGCCATTTCCAACTCCTTCTTAAACAGAAATGTTGATTATGACTTGCTCTATAATACCCCAGTTAACAAAACATGTTTAAAGAAATCAGCACAATATTGATGTTTTGTTTGGCTCTTGCTAAAACCTCATTGGTGGGCATTAAAAATTTCTCCATGCAGGAAAGAACCCTGACTAGTAACGCATCCCACGTTAACATACAGATTGTCCGGATCTGATCACCCTACCTGTGACCTGCATAAGCTTTAGAAAATGGATGTTAATTTGAGAAAGCAGGAACTATGTGTTGAATCATTATCTCTTCTGTGTAACACTGCAGAGGTGGTTCTGATAACAAGTCATATGATTACCTCAGGCATGAGGGTATCACAAGGTTGGTAACATCCACATTGACGATGTAAATTTTATGTAAACCAGCTTACAGTTTACTGAAAGACATAACCTTGATCCACCAGGAAGTGGACATGAGCACTATAATATAAAACAATAGAGGCCGGATTCTTAAACCAGCAGTTCCCTCTACAGAGCAGATGCCCTGGTTAGATCTTTTTGGAAGATGCTGCTGCATTAAACTGCATATTAATAAGGTAAACTTAATTCTTTTGAACTACTTTGCTTTAAAGTGTGGAGTTCATTTAAGTGCAGTTTGTTTCTTTTTTGTGTAGAGCCATTAATACAGAAACCTGCTGCTTAATAATGGGAGTTCTCATATGTCTTATTGCAGCTGTTTCAACAAATAAATTGCCATGTGAGGTTATTTCTAAGTACGGTTATTTCTTATATAGGAATATTTTTAATGGTTTTATTTGTTTCTATTCTATTGTAATTAATTATGTATTTCAATCATTTTATGTAAAAAAAAAAAAAAAATTGACTTACGAACACAAACTGTTATATTAATTCAGACCAGCCATTCCTAAACCTCACACTGCTGCACTATTAAGTATCACAACAGCACATACAGATCTACAGCTAGGGTCATAATTGACTTCATTTGAAGGTTTAAGAGTGGATACTACATGTGTTTCTTGATTTGGCTGGAAAGTATCTGCCTTTGAAAACAGTGAATAAATTGACATGGGCGTGACAGAGTTTGAATAATAGCATGCATGTAGGGATTATTTCTTCCTGGAGACTTGTTTCCTGTCTGTGAATGTCAGGTGAATGAGAGGAAGCCAAGCAGTGACACACAATGCAGCGCTGGTATGAAAACACTGAACCGTGAAGTGGTGATAAATCAGGAACTCTGACAGAGACAACGAGAAGACTTCATCTTTATCGTGATAGATTATCGACCTGCGGCGAGTAACAAGCCAGTGGAAATTATTTTCTGTACTGTTAAAAAATAAACAGCACCAGGAAAAGAGGAAAATGTTGGAAGAGCAGCATCACAGACAATGATTTGTGTGTGTGTGTGTGTGTGTGTGTGTGTGTGTGTGTGTGTGTGTGTGTGTGTTCGTTCTCGTCAGTGTTTAGAATTTGAACCCAGTCACTGAGGTGGAGAACCCACTGACCTGCTCATGCTGCGGGCCTCACAGTTTCAGCTGTAACAGATACTGCATCGTGCCTTTTGGATAACCAGGACAGTTCACTGTGTGTGTCTGTCTGTGTAGACGTGCAGGAACACCAGGACATGCAGTTCTGTGTGAAAGAGGGCCATATCAATAAGTGCATTGTCTTGTTTGGTAAACAAAGCATTAAGTATGTGGACATAGAGTGGCAGTGATACAGCACCATTACAGCTGCTCCATTATTTAAACAGCATGGATCAGCACAAGAAAATTACATTTAAAGTTTAAAGCGGGGGTCTTATCAGTTTCACTGAGGGCCACACAAAGAATTCAGAATCACATCGAGGGCCAGGCTTAAAGGCTCGGTTTCCCAGACGTGGATTAAGCCTTCTACTAAGACCAGCAACAGAGCTCTTTATTGAGTTTTTCATTTAATCTGGGACTATACCTAATCCAGGTCTGGGAAACCTGCTCATTTAGTTTATTCAAGGTTTTTCCTGGCCTTAAAATGGGCCCCTAGGGGTAATACACATAAGCACCATTGGTCCAGGTATAGTTAAAGCAAAGAAATTGTGTTACCTGATGTGACTTGTCCATCTGATAAACAAACATGTATATTAAACCCCACTTAGAAAAAATGTGTTTAAAATGACAGTCCTGGTAATTTTCCTTTGGTGATTCAAAAACACTCAAATTATTATTTAATAATTATCATAAATATCAAGACAGTAGATGTTTTGTTATCCTGTGAAGCTGGATTTTTTTTTAACATATGAAAGCCCTAGTGGCAACAAAATGTTTTCCCTTCATCTCAGGTAAACTATAAAGTAGTGAAACACTACAGTTTGAACAATATAAAGGCATATTAACAAATAATCCTTTTATGAAAGGCTGATATCACTTAAGACAGTTTATTAGGACAAAGAAAAAGTGTCTGGCCTATTTTTGGGTCCATTACCAGCTTAATTAGTCACAGCGCCTTGAATATGAACTCTGCCTTTGCCTTCTTCCTTGGAGGGTTTTGTAAAGTTGACATCCATTCACAAGGCTGTCATTAACCTAAATAACCACACAGCCAGTGGAGAGACAGCCCAGATGTTGAAGCTGCTGGCAGCAAGTGGAAAGTGAGGAGTGTTTTTTTGTTTGCAATTTTTTTTTTTTTTTTTATCCTTACATCTCATATAAAGGAGCTGGAGAGACCATGGCTCATTTTATCCTCCTCATAACTACTAAGTTTAAGCCTAGTACAGGATTTCACAGGTCTAATTTCTCAGTCATATGTTCCTTCATATCTTGACCTCATGTAACACCTCTTCCTGCTACTTTGATAGGAGACAGCGGGAAGGTGACAACAGTCGTGGCTACACCAGGTCAGGGACCAGACCGTCCACAGGAAGTCTCTTACACTGACATTAAGGTGAGCAAGTACAATCACAACCTAAAAAAAGCTCTGAAGTACAACCTAATGTCACCCTTTAATACTGTTAAAAAATTAGGCATTTTCTTTGAATTCAGATGTCCTTTTTTTTTTTTGGATTACAGGAAAAAGTCGTTTATAGCCTCTAAACCCAATTCTCTGGATTTCTTTAATATGGAAAAAGTGAGATAGCTGAAATTACACTGAACGTTTAGAAGTGTTTTTTTAAATAATTATTAGGCAATTGCTTTACTGGTCTGGTTGACTTAAGATGAAAACAGCCTGTATGTGGCCCTTAATGTAAAATGAGTTTGACAGCCTTTTTTTAGAGGTAGATCTACTGTCAGTGGTGCTGTGATAGCTTGAAATATCGCCTTACCACTTGTGTTCTGTTAGATTATGATGATCATGATCCTATTTTTTATAATCATGGATGCACTGGTAGTACTGGTTGACTCCTTCATTAAGAAGGCATGGTTGAGGCCATTCTATATAGCCAACCAGTGACAAAAAAAAAATGTCACTTTTTTCTGTACTTCACCCATCTCAGTAGCCTGTGAACTGTGATGCATCGTAAGCCTGATGAGGTAGGACGTCATTGATGTTCTGGTTTAATATCTTTTTTTCAGCTTTTTCCACAGTGAAATTACAAACGCGTCTCAAATCATATTTGCACTCCTACAATGCTAAAAAATTTCTGCACACATTCAGGGAGTGACTTTGATTTAGTTGCATTATTAGAGGAAACTAAATCATTAAATTTCATGCAGTGGGGCTTTAGAAACGGTTTATCAGTGCAATCCGACTAACCACCTTCATTGGTAATACGTATAAGTTTTTTATGTAATAAACCTTCTGAATTTATTGTCATTTTAAAGGTCAGTCCTCACAGTAAGAAATGTAAGGAAGTGTAATTGCGTAGTACATTATACAGTACATGAAGTCTTATAGTTTAATACACCGCTTGTTTCACCTTTTGCTACATGTAGTCTTTCAAATTTAACATTGCAGATTTTTAGGTCAGTATCTCATCCATTTTCTTAATGTCCAGAAGCCATAAACCTCAATGTAAAGTTACAATTTATTAACGTCAAATCACATTTTAAGGTTTAACTTTTCAAAAATCATGCGGCTATTGCTTTAAACAGTGTTTTTCAGAAACAAAATAAATTTGTAAGATGGCAAACTGAAGCTGAATAAAACAGCTTCAGCTGACCAAAAATGGTTACAATAGGCTTGTCCTCCATTTCTGAGTCAAGATAATCCACAGTCTGTGGAAGAATCATCGTGACACAGCATCAACTCACACAGACCTAGGTATTGCAACTGGCTTGGTGTGAGCACATTATTATTCATTCATTCATTCATCATCTTCCGCTTATCCAATTCAGGGTCGCTGGGGATGCTGGAGCCCATCCCAGCTGTCATCGGGCGTAGGGCAGGATACACCCTGGACAGGTCGCCAGTCTGTCGCAGAGCCAACACATTGTTATTATTGTTGCTGCTTTGTAATTTTTTTTGGACTCTGCTAAACTAGTTTTTCATTACTGGTAGTTCAAAATAATCCTTTTTTTGTCTTATACAGGGTCTTAGTGCAGCTCCTCCCTTAATCCATTGTCTGAAACGGGCTGTTTGTTTCTCTCCCTATAAGCTTATTGGCTACCCCTCACAGATAAAAGTAGATGGGAGGGACTTCTGTGCTTACATGTGACCAAATTAAAGATATCCCCTCTCTGTGACATCATACAGATCCAAGAGTAGAAAAAACAACCCAAAACCATTTCAGGCTGAAGCCTAAGCTTTTGGCACACAGGGATTAGTTGTACGTACACTGACCTCATTATTTAAAATACTGGCCATATTTAATATCAGCATCCACCATGTAGGTGGCAGGAATTAAGGAAAACAACAATAGGTCCCCTTGAATCACCACATAGCACAAAATGGCTGCTGTGAACTATACTGGAGATGTGGAGGTATGCACTAGAGAGAAGAGGAATGAAAGTCAGTAGAAACAAGACAGACTACATGTGCATAATTGAGAGAGAGGGGCAGGTGGAAGGGTGAAGATGCAAGGAGTAGAGGTAGTGAATGTGGATGAGTTTAAATACTTGGAATCAACCATCCAAAGCAACAGACAGTTGTTGAGATTTTCGCTGGGAGTGACCAGGATGGACAGGATTAGAAATGAGTACATCAGAGGGACAGTGCAAGTTGAGAAGTTTGGAGACAAAGTCAGAGAGGCTGAGATGGTTTGGACATGTTCAGAGGAGGGATAGTGGATATATTGGACAAAGGATGTTGAAGATGGAGCTGCCAGGCAGGAGGAGAAGAGGAAGACCACAGAAGATTGATGGATGTAGTGAAGGAG
>VUQH01037827.1:0-15919 GCA_015106775.1 Etroplus canarensis | reverse complement strand
AAAGATCCATGAGTACATCAGAAAGATGGCCACAACTGATCACGTGCTTGGTGAATACCTCAGGCAGCAGAAACCTAGGATAGAAGAGGAGCGAGAACAGGAACCATCATGGAAGGACAGGCCTCTGCACAGCATGTACCACCAGCAAATAGAAGAAGTGGCTGATGTAAAAAAATCTTACCAATGGCTGGACAAAGCTGGACTGAAAGACAGCACAGAGGCACTAATCATGGCAGCACAGGAACAAGCTCTGAGCAGAAGATCGATAGAGGGTGAGGTCTACCACACCAGGCAAGACCCTAGGTGCAAGCTGTGCAGAAATGCCCTGGAGACAATCCAGCACAGAACAACGGGGTGCAAGATGCTAGCAGGCAGGGCATACATGGAATGCCATAACCATGTAGCCGGTATAGTGTACAGGAACATGTGTGCCAAATATGGCCTGGAAGTCCCAAGGTAAAATTGGGATACACCTTCAAAGGTGGTTGAGAATGACCAAGCTAAGATTCTGTGGGACTTTCTGATACAAACGGATAAACTGGTGATAGCTAACCAAATGGACATAATAGTGGTGGACAAGTAGAGGAAGAAGGCCATAATGATAGATGTAGCAATCCCAGTTAATGGCAACATCCGGAAAAAGGAACATGGGAAGCTAGAGAAATACCAAGGCTTGAAAGAAGAACAAGAAAAGATGTGGAAGGTGAAGGCAACAGTGGTCCCCGTGGTAATCGGAACACTCGAGGCAGTGACCCCTAAACTGGAAGAGTGGCTCCAGCAGATTCCAGGAACAACATCCAAGATGTCTGTCCAGAAGAGTGCAGTCTTAGGAACAGCTAAGATACTGCACAGAACCCTCAAGCTCCCAGGCCTCTGGCAGAGGACCCAAGCTTGAAGGACAAAAGACCCACCTTAGGGTGAGTGGGGAATTTTTATATATGTGTGTGTGTGTGTGTGTGTGTGTGTGTGTGTGTGTGTGTGTGTGTGTGTGTGTGTCAGTCAAATATAGATTTGACTGCCATATTAGTCTTCATGTTTGACCTGAAATTCAGTATTTCATGGCTGGGTTGCTAAGTTTTTGCTTCAGTTTGGATTTAGTCTAGATGTAGCTTGCAAAAGAAATGTTTAAATTGCTAATTACAATGGTAATCATTCTAAGTAGTTATTTCTGGGAGACTGGTGATAGCAGACAGTACTAAGGGTCCAAACTACAATTTGTTTAAAAACATAGGACTTAATATATGAAGTATGACATTTATTTTCAAGATATAGCCATAATATTTGTATTATTTCCCCCTCTGTTCCCCTTTCTCTTCTTTGCTGGCTGCATTGCATCTATTTCAGCTATTATCATTTTACTAGACTTTCTTTCTTTGTCTATAGAAGCTGAACCTTGAATGGACTTCAAAGAAAGTTTTATATTTGGCACCCCAGCCTGTTAAGTGGATTGACTTGTGGCTATTATAGAAAAAAATAGCTTGTGTAATAGTCCTTTAAGAAGCCATTAGGGAGTCAACAGTAATAAATTATGAACAATACTGTAATGAGCTTGCAAGAGAAAAACCTCATAGAACATATTAATGATGACTGGTCACAGACACTTAATTTGAAGCATTAACTCTGATTCATTTGTTAATATTTATCAGAATTAGAGGGTGTATAAAAATGACTTAGAGGAGCCGAAATGTTATTAAGCTTTGAGCTGAAATTACTTCTGCTGCCATGCAGGGCACAGGCACTCTTGAGTCTACAAATGAACTCTCTTGCTTTAGAGTTAGTAGGAGTTCAACCTTATCCACTCTCTAGTACTCTTTATGTGGTAATCTGAAACTTGGAGAGAAAATGACACCAAAAAAAACAGAAAGTAAAACTGTCTAGAAATGTATCCAAGTGTGTGCATACGATTTTCACAACCTTGGTGGTGGGTAGAAAGCTACATAGACAACCTATGAACAGCCTGGGGGAAGTCAGACACCTCACCACTCCCAGTAGCGTTCTAGCACCTAAGGATTAAAATCTTTTATGAAGCATGGAGTAAGGGATAGGGAAGAGAAGGGTGATGAAGATAAACAGCGGGGGTCAGAGTCTTACCTCACTCTCTGGTGGTCCATCTCCCTGTGTCTGAATATGCTGTGAGCTGACCTGCTTGCCCCTGCTCTTCCTACTGTTTTGTCCTGCAGCTGTGTGTGACAGGGCCTGGAGTGAGGGGAGGGGAAAAGTCACTCCCATCTGGTACAGTCGGATCAGCTTGGTCTGAGATGCGGGTGTGGGGGTCATGTGTCCCTCTGCATCAGTGACAAGACTGTTCTGCTAGTGATGACTATCCATTGGGGGAAGCTTATTTTCTTTGCTTGATAGAAATAGGACAAACACTTTATTTTTGGTTTTTATTTTTAACATTGTAAAACAATTTCTTATGATGAACCCTTCCACTAATTTTCCAGTAACTTCAGTGACTTGAATTATTAATTTTTTCATCAAATTTTAAAGTGAAAGTTGAAGGTTTTCCACTCTCATGGACCCCAGTTCACCCTCACACTAATTACTTTAAAATGTTAAGGCTACATGCATTTGAGCTCCCTGCCTTTTAAAGTACTAAATATTAAGGTTCCCGGCAGAACTACTGTCATCACACTCTGAATTACTTGCATGTAACACTGCTTGCATGACATTTCTGGCCAATGGTTCTGACAATCTATTCTCCCTCTACTAGAATAACTAATTTTCGACAGAATATCATCCTTTAGGCAGTTGCAGACACAGAAACAATATTCTGCTGCTCACTTTTAGAGATAAGGGATGGGATATTGTATGTTTGTTCTCCATTTCTTTCCTTTAGTGGTCCTAAAGATACACATTTTAGTCATATGCACTGCAAACGTGATAACGCCAAATAACAAGTAGTAACTGAAAATCAACTTTTATCAGCGCATGTTGTTGATTTCTTTGGTCATCCTAACAACAAGTAAGAAAACCTTATACATATTTCAGTGCTTTCTTACAGCCTCTGGAGCACTGGCTTGTAATTTCTCAGTTATGCGGTGTCTAATGATTTTGTTGGTAGAAGCAGTATAGGCCAGTTCTCCATGCTCTTCTTTGAACTTCAAATAGTCCTGGCAAAGCTTTGATGGATGTTTAGGGTCATTCTTCAATGGATAGTGCATTATTTCCAACAAACTCTTTGGCAGCTCTCTTTGGCCACTAGTTGATCATGTACAAGTTATAAACTCCAGAATTGGCAAAATGTTTCCACATTACATCAGCTTTCTTTATACTAAAGGGATTAGTGTGGCTATTATAATTATCAGCGGGATTTGTAATTATTATATGACAGCTCTCTGAGGATTAATTTGGGGGATGAAAAATTAGACTACAGCGCGAGAACCACGTCTTCTCAAAGGCAAAAATTAGATACACTGATATTCATTCATTCTTTTCCAATTTGCCCTTCTCCTCTGGTTAGCTTTACTTCCATGTCTAATCCCCTTTCCTTTGGTGATGAGCTGGTCAGTAATTGCTTGATGAGGAGTAAGGGAACATGAGCTACAATCCCACCTTGTTTTCAAAGGGCTCCCAGTGTGAAGGGCAGAGACAGAACCTATAAGGTGAGTTCAATTACAAATTATACCCTGTGCTTGTTAGCTGGATGGTCAGTGGACCATGCCAGCTGTCCTGCCCTCTGCTCCCAAACCACCTCAGCTGTTAATCACAATGGCACAGTGACTGATTACTCGGCAGCACTTCAATCATATTGAAGGGGAATGGATGTACAGAATAATACCCAGTTAATAAAATCTTTATTAGCATTGTATATAATGCATATACAAGGTTATATACATAAGAGCTACAAAATTAGGTAATGATAATCACTTCCTTTGATCATTTAAAAAATATCATTAAATAATGCATTTTTCTCCATCATACTGGGAGATTTCTCAAAATCTTTATATCTCAAAGTAAGGAAGTAACTACACAAGTAGATGATGACAGTGGTTTCTCGGTGCCATTTCAAATCGATGTCTAACTTCTCTGCTTGGCCATTCTAGTAAATCAAAGTAAATAACAGTGATGAAAGTGAACAAATGAAATCAAATAAAACAGGGTCACACATCACTGGAAGGGCAACAAATGGGCACTGAATTGGAAGTAATTTTTTCCCCTGTGTCTCAACAAAAATGGGAAAAAAAGCCATCAGCTCTGGTCAA
Organism: Etroplus canarensis; assembly: GCA_015106775.1. NCBI lineage: Eukaryota > Metazoa > Chordata > Actinopteri > Cichliformes > Cichlidae > Etroplus > Etroplus canarensis. The sequence goes on along the minus strand of VUQH01037827.1, from coordinate 11,714 downwards.
AAAGCAAGTTGTCATTTTGCCTAAAGCACCGCTAACCGCATCAACAAAAATATAGGTCTGCGTGGAACTTTGCATGACAGAGGAGGGTCACTCATTTTAATGTAAAAAGACAGTTCTTTTGTGAAAAAGCGCTGAGCGATCCAGAACTCAGTCGAGGTACAAGCGGTTTAAAAAACCTGACCTTTGTTCAATTTGATTTTTTTTCTATTCTGCAGTGACAATGGTATTTTAGAAGTTAGGAAACCAGGTACTTCTCAAATTAAGCTGCTGCCAATGGAGGAATATTTTCAAAACTATCTGTATATGAACATTTTAGTTAATTAAAAAAATGATTCCAACAAATAATACACTGGTGGAATTCCATTAAAAATTCTGTAATCATGGACTACACACACACAGGCGCACCTACACACACACGCATTCACATGCGCACACACACGCACACACCCTATACTTATGTTAGAACACTCTGGTAGAAGATGAAGTGATGATTCAGCGTCTTTACGCTTTACAAAGTAGAAAAAGTATAAAAGTAAAAAGCTCTTTAAGCAACATTTCTAACAGCTATTTTTGTGCAAATCTAACTAAACTTCATGACACATTAATATAACATAGAACGTATTAATGAAAGGCAATAGGAAGTGTATTTTAACTTGTATCAATTATTCTAATTAATGTATTCAGCTTGAACAACCGTTATGTAAAACACAAGCAGAACAAAATAAATCTAGCTCTGTTTGCTGTAGCCTACATTCTAAATGGGTGACTCTCCCTCCATACATGGTGAGGAGTAAGGGAATACACTCTGTGTGTGTCTGTGTGGGTGAGAAAGAGCAAGAAAGAAACCATTTGCCATTTATATCAATAACAATCCTAAAATTGGTGAGATACCATTAATGATGAACATAACACACTAACTGAATTTAAACATCATAAAGTTCACTTTTTAGATAAGTTGAACAGTTTCAAACTAGAGCATCAGACCAGTTTAAAATAAATAGGCTGTCCACAGCTGAACATAACTACTTCTGACAGTTGTGAAAGTGCAGCATTTTAAAATGGAACAAAATCACAGAAATTGAATCCAGGGAGACAGCTAAAGTCCATGAGAGGGTTGTCTCTTACTTTCTGATGACATTTCAGTCTTTCCCCAGCTCTTCAGAATCTGAACCGCTTCTTCATCACCTACATTTTATGTAATCTTTTCACTGTAATTTGGATTTGTTTTTTCGGATTGCTTTTTTAAATGTAGATGCGAGAGTTAAAAAAATCGGCATCTTGTCAATGTTTACGTAAGCTTAATCCCATCAGAGTTAATTTAACACTTATGACAGTTTTGAACAGCTGCCCCAGAACCACATCTGCTGCAAGCAGACAAACAACCTGGACTCAACTGAATATATAATTTCTAAAAAAAGAAAAAGAAAATGGCATCAACAGTAAAAATGTAATATTGCTCTGTTCACATCCAAAAACCTAAATAAAATTAAAAGAAAGGTTTTATCCCTTGCTGCTGTTTTTCATTTAAAGTAGAGACACATGCTCATTGCTCACAGTTTTCTCTCCATCCACTTCACCAGCAGCCGCCCTAGAGAGCACAGGGATGTACAGTTCATTTACCCTGGCAAGCCACTTTCTCTAGGGGCGTATGAAACACGATGGAGCCCATTAAGAGTCAGTGGCCACCATGTTTAGTATTGAGAATGTGGCCTCACCTCTTTTCTAATGATGTAAATGCTTACTGACAGCATCCCCGCATGCAGCTTGCATGATGAATCACATAGACCGGGTAAACAGTAAGTATTACCTGTCTAACTGTTGATGTACAATTACATGTAAGTGTGTGCCTGGGGACATGACAGACTGGGGAGGCAGCAACCCATATTTTTCAAATTGAAGCTAACACAGGTAACACAGTAAGGCTGTTTTTTGAACACTTGAAAAACTTGTTTTACCCATCTCTCGCTTACCAGCTGACATAGTGATAGTGAAGACACAGAAATGTTAAGTACTCCAGCTTTTTTCTTTTTTCTTGCCATTCTTTGCTCTCTGTTCCTTCTACACAGCTGCCGTTGCATACGTCAGATTTCATAGTTTTTATTTTACTGTCTTTACTGGTTGTATATATGAATCATCTGTGAGAGAATCAGGAGCAAAGGCAGGAACTGAAGGCTACGTCCCTATGGGGAGCCCAAATCCTCTGCATATTCAGACTCAGTTTCTCTCGCCTCCCCCTCCACCCCTGCAGGCCTGGCACATGTGTGACATATAATTGATTCATTAATAATGTGAACAGATGTTTCTGGTCCAGTCTGGCATCATTCCGGCTCTCCAGCATACTATTTTACTGTCACAGCCTGCCTATCTGCATCCCATTAAATGCTCATTGACACAGAAAGGAAGAAGGTTATTTATTTTTCAACCTCAAGAGAGTGGAGGGAGAGAAATTATTACACAAACACATAGGTTAGCTAAATTGTACTGTTTATTCAAGTTCATGTCAGGGGGATGTATGAGCCACCCAAAAAATAGCACTTTGTCTTGGCACTCCCCGAAATGGTCAGTTTTAACTGTCAGTATGTGAACGTTATAGGAAGTTTTTGAAATCCAAAACCAAATTACTAATCAAGTGAGCATGTTTTTATATATAATCATTCTCAGCTCATACATTTTTAATAGAACAAATTTCTCATAGCTGCCATTTGCACTAAAGCATGTTTGCACAACCAAAATAGTTATTTGACTGGCTTTACACCCCTTTGCTGGGATTTTTATCATGTTAGATATTGCAACAGCAGAGTTATTCTATCATAGCATGAGAGTGCTTGTTTTCAGTTGGGTATTTGTGTGGTCACTTCACACAAATGGAAATCCATTTGAGCATCATTATTGCCTCATGGTGTTGAGACCCATTGGCGTTTCACACCTGGTCAGCCTCCAGTCCTCTCACTGGTAGAATATTAGATCAGAAACAATCGGGGGGACTGAGGCTGAGAGAAAATACAATTGTGGATGTGCAGCAGGAAGTAAAGTAAAATGTCATCTACATCCACTGGTAGCAACACAGTACACTAGACCTTATCATCAGGCAATTGCACATGCAGAGAATATCACTTTTCACTACTCTGAAAGGATAATAAGTATTGTAGCCAAGATGTGGGGGCTTTTGTTCTAATGAGATGGAAAGGAGAGGCTTTAGAGCTCATAGTGATGGACTAATTAATCAGTCTCTGTGGCAGTTTCCCACAGCTATCCATTAGGGTTTCATTCAACAAGTCACCGGAGCTTCAATCTTACTTCCATTGTTGGAAACAGGTCCATAATAATAACATGATTGTGGATTGATCACTGGAAGGTTCTGAAGGGAAATGCATGTGGTGAGGAATAATGATGCCCTGTGAGGATAGCCCTCAAAAAAGCATGTTATACAAATTCAAGATCCAGTATTATTTTGAAATTGTTCAAAATCAATTACATTTTTCCAGCAATGTGAAACAGCGTGATAGCAGCCATTTGACACAAGGCTTACTTTTTCTGTTTCAGTTTTTTTGTTTGAGGTGAGAACTACTGCTGAGTGTTATCAGGGCCTCCACCATGACATCTCAGCTCCTGCTAGTCAATAGCCCATTTGGCTTGGGACCAGTCTGCTTTAAATTTAAGAAACATTCCCTGGTTTCTGCGTATAGGTCCAAAGACCTGAGGCTTGTACTATGAAGCAAGATTTGCACTTATCCAGATATATTCTGGGTTAACACTGGGTTTTCAATACTACAAAGGTTTTCTTTTGTTACTGGGGTATGTCACCACGGTAACTTATGCTGTAGACCTAATGTGCTCTGCAGAAGGTTATGTTCCAGATTAGAGATCAAAGGGAATGAAATCACTGCCTACTGACCAATCAATTCTCCAGAAAATAGTGACACTGATCCTGGAAGATCTCCCAGACCAGACTTGGATCTCTGTGCACAGAGAGTAGGGATGTCAAACGTCTTTGGGAATCAGTAATAAAAATCAGTTCTTAGACATAACTTTATTCATTTATTTGATTTTATTCCTGATGGCCACAAACAATTTTGCAACAATTTGATTGCTTTATGAGCCTCAATATATGTTATTAAAACAGGATGCCTATTTGTACTTTACTCATTTGTAGTCTGAATCAAATTTGCATGTTGATTAAACCTACATTTTAATTTTGTTTTTATGTTTGTGCTTTATTTGTTCTCAGACCATTAAAGAGCAGCAAGGCTGCAGCTTAAAAAAATAAAGCTGTCTTACACACATCTAAACATTAATTTAATGGAATAACAATCATGATCTGCAGGTTCTCCGGTGTCTTAATGACAGAGCTGTGAAACGCTGTTAAATTACACAGTCAGCATTTTTGCTGACTTTCCTTATTGGCTTCAAGTGGGCTAAACTTTATTAATATCAGAGATCTTTACCAGCTCTTATAGCATGCGTACATTTATATAGAGCTTTTAATACTACCCTACTGTGCAGCACTTTTCTTGTTACAGACACTCATACCACTGATTTGTCTGCAGTAGCTGTGTTGATTTCAGGCTTTAGTCTGTCTTAGTTTTATCTTCCTAAAAAAATTCACCTCCTTTGTTACCAGGAGACTTATCCATTTTTGCGATTGGTCAGATGCTGCCAGTACTACCCTTTCATGTGAATATGCTAATAGCTAGACTGACAAACACTGGGTTAACTTATCAATTAATAAACAATAATATGTGTGTGACTGTTTATTCTGATCTCCAGTATTAGGTTATGTGAAGCTTGATAACAGAACTATATCCTGGGTATGTTGATCTTGCTTTGTAGTAAAGGACTCAAGTTTTTCAGGGCTGATTTTGCTGAAATGTAGTAATATCAACTCTGCAAGCCAGTATTGTATTTCGAGAGTAAGCTTTACTTTCAACACTACATGAGTCTGCAGGAGGAGTTCAGTCAGCTGTTCAAGGTTATTCTGCAGAAAATATAAATGCAAAGTTGAATGCAATTTTATGGCGATAATAGACAACCATACCAGCATTTTCATCACTAGTGACACATCACAAGTGTGACTAAGCATGTGACCTCACTAATATTCCTGTCCAGCTGACGAAAGATATCACATATACAGAGGGGCTTTCAAAATCTGCAAAAATGTGCTACATGCTTTCCTTCTCCTAGTAAAACTGCAAAGTATAAATGTCTGTCATTAGGATTTTCTCCTTCATATGCCCTCTACCTCAGATCCTCCTGAGCACTCAGTCTGGCTAAATGCTCGTGTCAGTAAAAGTTTGTGGCTTACTTTGCAGCATCTGGTGAATTGACCAAAAGCCACCCCTCAGGCTTAACACTGCAGGCCTCATTAATGCAAATCTAGCTTTAACAGACTGATGGGAAATTGGCTCCCTGCACTCCACAGTGAGGCTGTAGAAAAGGCAGGAACAAGGTGAGAACAGAGAGGGGTTAAGTAGCCTGGCATGGGATTTAAAAGCAAAGGTTTGTATCAATCAACTGGTGTGGATAGAGATCCCAAAAAGTCTGTGAAAGCTTGAAATTAGAATTTGGTTTAGAAAAATATTTTTTCAAGCAGTTAAGTGCCTTTTGAAGAGCTAGTGGTTGCGACGATGTCCACCATTATCACCGGCAAAGGTTCTTGAATACTGCAGCTGTATGTCATGAAGGTTCTTTTTATTTTATTTTTTTAAAAATTCATCATCCAGAGAAAATACAGACAGGAAAATTATACAGGTACCAAGTTTTCTAAATGATTCTTCACTAGTAGAGAACAGATAGATCCATAAAAAAGGCCGTAATGGAATTAACATCTGCTATGATCTAGTGCAGTAATCAAATTCCAAAATACTTAACAACAAGGCATTCCTTATACACTTATTATGTCATATGGTTAACCATATCCTACATTTTATGCAACTACTCACAAGTTAGTTGGGCACCATTGCTGTGGCATGGGCTCCTGCCACAGCAGCAAAAGCAAATGCTTGCTGACTGAAAGCAGCATTACTTGTATTGTGCGACAAGATTGGAGAATAAATCATTATTCCAGTATCTCAAAGTGAGGTAGAAAGAACCAAACAATTAACGTGTCACTGCTCACAAGATATTGGCACTGCTGTCTTGTGTGGAACTCAAATAGAGAAAATAATCATTTTAACAAAGGCAAGAATGTCCAACGTTCCTATAGTGCTAAAAGTAGCAAATATTAGTCATTGTGGTTGTTGTTTGTCTTCTTGTCACTTCAGGGTTCCTGAATATTGTCCTGCCATGCAATTCAGATGAGCTCAGAAGCACCAATTAAATTGACATGGCCCAAAAGTTTTGACATCAGTTTGACTATTTTATAATGAGGAAAATTTGGTTCAAACAAGCACGCATGTGCTACATATTTATTTTGGCTTTCTACGAAGAAGCTCAGCAAATAATATACTCGGAGTATGTGTTATAACATGTTTTATGAATGCTGACAAATGCATATGAAGCATAATATTTTTCTAAAACAGATAGTTCATTGCACGTGTAATTAACACTGCCATGAGCTCTATGTTGTTGAAACACAGCAATAATATTTTAATAATAACTGTTGTTATGCCATAACTTACTAATTCTAATGTAACAGAGAGTGAGACTTTCTTTTACTCTAAGCATCAATTTTGGACCGTGCAATTTCTTAATTACAAACCATTTAAAAATGTCTGACTGCGTAAATGGTTAGTTTTAATGGTTACACCTACCTTCAGTAATTATTGCTATGTGATAGGCTGAAACCTGATGAAGTTAGACAGAGTCAGATTAGCAGAAAATTAGATTGAGGACATGTTGTTCATGGTTTCATGGCAATATTACACTGAAGATTGACACAGAAAGAAAAAAAATTAAACTGACCCTTTGCTTAAGGATTGTTTTCTCACTATCACATTCCATTTAAATGATAACAAATCCAAAAAACTGATCTACACTGAAAACTGGTTTGTTTGTCATGAAATAACACTAAAGAAAATCAACAAATGGATTATATCTAAGCAAGTAATGCTAAATGCAGTCATCATCCACACATGTGTCATAAGGCTACTTCAGGCATCACGATGGGGCACACTTGTATGAATGCAATTAATTTTTAACACATGGATAAACTAGTTCCTCTGGAGTTCCTAGGCAATGATTTTAAGAGGAGTGGGCACATTGCTATTTAGGTGGGAGGAGGAGGCACTTGGTGTCCCTGTGTCCGTTGGTCCCTGCCACTCTGTAATGAGGGTGCACGGCAGCACTGCAGGTTAATATTCTGCCCATCTCTGGAAGACACCGCGTCAGTATGGATTAAGGAATTGAAGTAGCCCTGAAGGAGAAGGAAAAAAAAACTGTCCCATCTTCAATTACAATAAGCAAACAGCTCCCGGGAATGAAAGGAAGGGAAGGGATGATATGCACTCCAGCAGCACCCGGTTCAGCCCATACAAGACAAAGCAAATATTATTAGCTTAATAACATTTTCAGTTGGCTGCAACCCACATAACAACAAGCTAATGGAACACGAAAGCCCAAATTAATGAGAACAAATAATTTGTTATTACACCACAGTTTAAAGGCCCTCACAGGTCCTAAGTTGAATGATTGCACAGAGAATTTGACCTTATTTTCTGCAGTCACCTAGGTGTGAATACAGTGTGAGAAGCTATTCTGTCTGCACCATGCAGGACTTTGCAGGAGCCTGATGTTTCTCAGATAATAGTCCCATTTGCAGGTCATCCTTTTACGCTACCTAGCCTATGTTATGGGTTATTACCACTGCCACATTGAAGATTGTGCCTTTCTGACATGTTTGTGGCACATTACAGTGCACATACACTTGTCTGTACAATAACTGTCTAGCCTCCAGTGTTCTTAACGATAAAATGAGATTAAAACTGTCTCATTATCTATATCACTATATCTAGAACATTAAGCCATCTGCTTCCACTAGCATCGTCTACTTGTTTAATGTTCAGTTTGATTAATACCAACTTAGGATTTACATTTTCAACCGATGTAAAAATAATCAAGACAAGATGTTTTCAGATGTTTTATTTTCACTGTAAATGAGCTTTCAACAGCTCTCTCTGACACACTGATTTCAGCCTTCATCTATGAGTTATCATTATTCTCAGATCTATTATTTGTTCACTTGGTCTGGCTGTTTTTCATAAGATGGAAGATGGAAGTCAGGAAATGTGCTAATGGATCGGCTGCTGTGCCATGATGATTTATAATGAACACCATTGGAAAGATAGCACAGTAATTTTTTCAGGAAAAGGGGGATCTTAACATGATATCTGGAATATAGCCCAAGCTCAGCATCCTGCACAAGCCCAAGAAAAGCTAGCTAGATTTTTTCAACTGCCCATGCAAAGGACCCTTTACATGTGATTGGAGTGTAAACAAACTGAATAGAAAGGCAAAGCCAGTGCAAAGGCCCATTCAGCCACCTAATGATGCAATTTTATACTTTAAGTAGTCACACCTGAATGCACACTTCTCCATTTGGAAGTTTGAAATTAGAAGACCTCATACAATAACATTTCCCAATCTCCTGCAGACTTCTTCCTCTTGAATGGTCAATACCTGTGTTTTTAGGACACTATTGCAAACTCTCACCAATGTCATTGTTAAAGCTTAGAAAGGAAGGCACATTCAGACAGCTGAGCTGTCTAAGTGTGCTCAGCTGGGGGAAGATGTTGTAGGTTCCCATGTCTTATGGGAGTTGTTTTAAATGGTTTTTACTGGAGAGTCATTAATATTTTACAGAGTGTAATAGGCCCTGAGCCTGGGGACTGTGTTGGCACCATGATTACAGCACACATACCCATTAAAACCGATAAGCTCTGATGTGAGGAAAGCCTATGTCCACAGAATGCTTTGATAATAATTTTGTTCTAAGCATTAAATGTTGGGACTGTTTGAGTTAAGTGAACAAACAAAACCTTTGCCTCATCATAGCCTGTGAAAGTGACAAACACATCCCCCGGGTACTAAACAACTTCCATCAAAGCCTGACAAATGATTTCACCACCTCTTTATTATGCATGCCATAAGAGTTGGGAAAAAAGAAGTGACTGTGCTTGAATCGTCTGAGCACCGTGAAATGATACAACTAATGCACAAACCAGTTGTTGCGGTTCAAAAATGTACAACCATGTTGCAATGGTCTGTTTTTCCTTTTCATCTATTTCTAAATGTGTATAATCAGGCAGAAAGGTTGCAGAGATGTAATACTGATGACTCACATTTGTTTAATTCTATTTTAAATGACTGCATTTTTACTCAGTTCAGTATTCAGTGAACACGACAATATAAAAGCATAATGTAGCATCAGTTAATGTGAAAGATATTTTCAGAGTATGTGCAGGTACTTTGGTGATACTGAAAACCTGCAGCTGCTATGTGCTGTTTCCTGGGGCTTTATGGAGACTGTGCAGCACTGCAACCTGCAGGGAAAATTCCTGAGAGCTGGACACCATGTGGGAAAGATATGGCCATTACTGCTAGCAATCCCTCTAGTCCTGGAACAGGCGACATTTGTGTGGGGCTGTAGGTCCTTGTTAACATTATTGGCAGGTGGTGCGTGAAGCCAGTTGTCAGGACCCTAAAGGCAAGTTCTCAAACAAAACTGAAAGCCTAGAAGTACTGTCAACTTTGTGAACATTAGCATCAGAGCCTTGATGGATATGGGGAATATGTACAGTATTCCTTGTTTAGCTGTAAAAATGATCAGAATCAGAATACTTTATTATTCCCAGGGGGGAAATTGCTCTTCACAGATTCACAGATATAAAATCTTGAAGCTTAACTTCATGCTCTAAAGTAGATGATCAATGCATCTATTAGCAGCGGTTTTATTAGTTTTTAAATATTTTTGTGTTTGAGAAGTTAATGTCTCATCAGAGAGTTGCTGGTTTAGCTATTTGTTGATAGATAAAGCATTAATGTGAGCATATGCTATAAAAGCTTCATATAAAACAGATCTGAACTCTTTCATCACATGGATGGTTTTCCCAGGACAGAATATTAACATCATTCAACTGACACAACAGCAGATGGTACACTGTATGTTATTCTTTTTTTCTTTTTTTGCTACTGTCACAACACTACATGCATAACAACACAAAACCTTTAACAGAAGCAAAATGTAACCACAATTCCAAAAAGATTAGGATTCTGTGTAAAATATAAAAACATAAAAAACACAATGCAATGATCTGAAAATCTGATAAAACAATATTATTCACCAAAGAACATAGAAAACATATCAAATGTTGAAAGTGAGATATTTTACTATGTCATAAAAAATATTAGCTTATCTTGAATTTTATGCCAGCAGCATGTCTCAAAAAAGTTGGGACATAGCCATATTTATCACTGTGTAGCATCCCCTCTTCTGTTAACAACAATCCGTAAATATCTGGGAACTGAGGAGACCAGCTGCTGGACATTTTGGAGAGTAATGTTGTCCTATTCTTGTCTGATACAGGTGCACCAATTTTTTTCAAGTGGGGAAATGTCTGGGTCGCAGGCAGCACCTGGACTCTTAGTACAAAGCCATGCTGTTGCAATAGTTGCAGTATGCAGTTTAGCATTGTCTTACTAAAATGTGCAAGGCCTTCCCTGAAAAAGACTTACTCTGGAGGGGAGCATACATCACTCTAAAATCCACATATACCTTTCAGCACTGATGGTGCTTTTCCTAGACAGTGTCATAGGCACTAATGCAACCCCATACCATCAGAGATGCTGGCTTTTGAACTGAGCACTGATAACAAGTGGGATTGTCCCTCTCCTTATCCCTCTCAGTCTGGAGGATGTGGTGTCCATTATTTCCAAAAAGAATTTCAAATTTCAATTCGTCTGACCACAGAATTGTCACGGCGAGGCATGCCGGGGGTGTGTGGTGTGGACCCAATGGCAGGACCGCTGAGCCGACGTGAAATGCAAAAAGCCTTTTATTAACTCCAAATAATAATAACAAAGTTCATGAACATAAATCCAAAAACATGAAGCGTGAGAACCTGGAGACATGAAGGGTGGCACAAGGGGGAACAACGACAACCAGTATGACGCGACCCCAGACAACACAGGTGACGATGCTTAAATACACAAAGAGACCAATGAACAAACGACAAATGGACAGGGAAGGGGAACCTGACAGGGACAACCAATGAGTAAATGACAGGAAGACAGGGGCGTAACTAAACACGCTGAGACAGGGGGGAACAAAACAGGGACTGGATGAATAACCAAAACAAGGCGAGACAAGACACAGACAGAGACGGAGACCACTAACAGCGGAGAACAGGCAAGGCATGGGGCAAGAAATGAAACAAACCAAACTCAAAAAAACACACACAAAAACTAAACTAAAGGCGGACCATGACAAGAATAGTTTTCCACTTTTGCTCAGTCTATTTTAAATGCTCTTCGGCCCAGAGAAGACAGCAGTGTTTCCGGATCATATTCACATGTGGCTTCTTCTTTGCATGTGATAGAGCTTTAACCTGCATTTTGTGGACTGTGTCCACATACATGATTTCTGGAAACGTTTCCGAGCCCTTCTTCTTCTCCTCCTGCCTGGCAGCTCCATCCTCAACATCCTTTGTCCAATATATCCACTGTCCCTCCTCTGAACATGTCCAAACCATCTCAGCCTTGCCTCTCTGACTTTGTCTCCA